>OMNZ01096063.1:0-12113 GCA_900303255.1 Lesueurigobius sanzi
AGTCAAGCGCTGGAAATGTTGTTCCCCGCCTCTATTCGGTCATGCTAGTTGCTAAGGTAACAGCTCTCTCAAAACGCAAAGGTCGGCGGTTCCATCCTGTCCTTGGCGAGACGCGAGTCGGCGTGCGAGTGAATGGCTGGCGTTGATTGGAACGGCCCCGGTCGCACTCTCCGCTCCACACAGAGAGCGAGGCGTCTGAAAAGAGAGTGGAGTCCTTGTGTGTTAGCGCGCCGGAGCTAGCGCGCGGCCCTCCAGGCTGTGGGCGCTCTCTCGGCTCGGCTCTCGTCCTCAGGTGAGCGCTGATACAAATGTGTGAACAGATCTGAAGAGGTCTGAAGTGGCTGCCTCAGGGACAGGCCTCTCCACTAACGGTATCAGCAAACAAGCAACACTTATCTCCACGTGTGCTTTGCGGCTTAGGCAGGTGCGCGGTCTGTATATGAACTTTTTTTTTTTCTCTTTTGAAATATGGTGGTACAATTACGTTATGGTGAATGTAATTAAATGAAGTGGTTAATATTGGATTCATGAAACGTATTTGCATCATTGCTTGCATCTCACTGATTAAAATTTTCAGGTTTAAATGGGGCCACTTTACTCTCTTAACATATAAACATTCACTTTACAACAACAAATACATGACAAATCTTCACAACAAGGAGTGTAATTATTGCACTGAGTCAACGTTTCTCCATAGAAATAATTTTCTTAAAAGGCATTTTCCTTACATCGTGGCAGCAAATGCATCTCCACTTTAGTAGCTCCTACAGACACAGAATAGTTCCTACACTGCAAAAAGTTATATCTTGATAAGTTATATTTGCTTGAATTCAGAGTAATTGACTTTATTTTGAGTAATTGTGACTTGCCAAGTAAAATGATCTGCCAATGGAACAAGTATTTTTGCACGTAAAATAAGAAAAAGCATATAATTTCATGTAGATTTAGATTTTGGATCTATTTTTTAGGTGAAGAAGTTGTTTTTTCTTAAAGGGACTCAACGGAGGTTGTCCATTTTCATACTCGTGACTGCCACCTCTGGCCGTCCGCGTAACTGCAGTCTCCATGTTAAAGGAATAGTTCAGCGCTTTTACATGCTTACATATGTTCTAACCTGGGCTTAGATGAGGCGATGCTTGGCTGCCTCGTCTTTGTGCGTGGCGTCTGTCCCATAAAACGACCAAAGACAGTCTTAGCATTTTGACTCTACAGTATAGTCCCTTGGGGCCAAATGTAGAAGCCACAGATCTCTTCCAAGTTTCCCCTATTTAAATAGGGCTATGTCAGTAGTTACACGTTCAAAGTATAGTTACACAAAATTAAAACTGTCAATTTTCTAACCGGATAAAACGGGTACTATATTTTTAGGCGGAATAACACCACTTTGACCTCTGCGCAGTATCAAGATGCTCCTATAGGATTCTCCCCCACTCAATTCCGTGTTATTCCGCCTAAAAATATAGCTATTAATAATAATAGCTTAAAAGCTATTTCCACTTTAGTAGTTCCAACAGACTCCAAACTTTACAGTCTTGTACTTTACAATACTTTGAAGGTTTTTTCAATACCTAATCCCTACCCTGATTTATATAGCTTTGTACCCTAAAAAACAAGACAGTAATGAGTATTTTATTCAAAACTAAAAAATATTCAAATTCCCTCAGAACACATATATGCAACTAATATAAATAAATAAATACATGACTAAACCATACATTTAAACCTGGCTCTAACCATTACGTAGATGTCATACTGCATCTCAGAATAGAGGCATGTTTGGCAATTTTTTTACACAAAAATGCCTTATTTTTATCCAAACATACATGATAAAACATAAAATGATAAAAATGTTATACCCATTTTCTCATTTAAGTCAGTAATATATAGTTTCAAATAGACTTCACTCCACCCCGCTTTTCAAGTGCAGTGTCTCTCGCCTTAAAAAAAAAAAAAAAAAGCATAATTTCAAGTTCCGTTCAAATTCCACGAAGGGAACACTTAATCCCAACCACAGAGAGATATAAAATGGCTGAAATGAGGCTGCTCCCAGTTTCCTTTCCTGGATTTGCAGGGATTGGGCGTCCACTCGCCAGACTGCATTGTTTAGTTTCACCTCTCAGTAACCCTTCCCGAAGCGCGGCGCATTTTGTATTTAAATCTCATTTCCACAAAAAAAGCCCCAACACCATTTGGTCTTTTCTCCCTCCAGTCACAGGACATTGGATTTAGGAGATACGCTTAAAACGCGCAAATCTGCTGGCTTGGTTTTTTTCTTTTTTTTCTTTTGGTGCTGTTGAGGATTAGCGTTTTAAGCAAAAGCTTTTAAAATTGTCAGGGGCTCACCTTAAGCAAATCTTCTAAATCCTTTGTGGTGGCAACAAAGGAAACGGATACCTTTTGTTGGCATAACTATAGACATTTGCATACGATTACGACGGTTGCTTCAAAGTATAATCATGAGAGAATGGGTTTATGCGTTGGCTTGTTTTGAAGTATTATAGAAAAGGGCATTAATGATTCACACATCTTGAATAATTAGTCCAACTCTATGATCTAACTGCATTTTGCCCCTAGCAGTGCGGCATCATGGGATTTGTAGTGTGTTGCCAGAGGGAGGAGAGAGTAATGTACCTGTATATTGTCATGGCGTTAGAGCATTGTGTCATATATTACATTTGGTTTGGGTTTAATCCCATGACAATGACTTGATAATCCCACACAGATTATACGTTCTCTATATATCCATTGGTTGTATTTAGTGACGGGATTTAGGTTAAAAATGTTGATTAGAAGGTTTGTTTGGATAAAAAAAACAAAGAAGTGGGCTGCGTTCACGTTGGAGAATATATTTCAGTTGGAGCAGGCACCAATACAACTCTATGGAAGAAAAATATGTCATTTCCATCCATCCATCCATCCATCTTCATTCGCTTAACTAACAAATGTTGTACTTCATCCTTATTTTTATTTGACAGTATTCACAAACCTGCCATATTATTCTTATGGCGACAAACCAATATGCTTTTGAATATTGTCATTACTTTTGGACACCTTTATGAGGAAATGATTAGTCTTTATTGTACTTTCAAGAAGTTCTTGAAAGAGGCTTTGTTTTAAAAGGGTTTGATTCGGCCCTCGAGATGAGATGGTAAGGCGTGTTTATTTTGATTAATTTGCAACTGAATGAACTCTCACAACAGAACCCAAGAATGCCAAAACAGCATGGCCTAATCAAAAGCACTGTAATCAGAGGATATTAAAAGGTAGATCTGTTTATTTTTGGTCTTTACATGTGAAACAATATTGTGTTTGGCCCTTTGCCCGCTAATTTGGCCCTCCGTTGCCTAGTTTGGCCCTCCATGGAAAAAACTTTGGGCACCCCTGTTTTAAAAGATTAAGATAAGATAAGATTGTAAAAGATTGTAATATGCATTAGTCCAGTACAAAAGCTTTTTAGAAAATGTGAATAGAAAATTAAAATGTGGGAGAAGTGCCTTGATTCTTCTGTTCCCCAAACGTCGAAGAGTGCCTTCCCCAAACCGCTACTTTCGTACAGGACTTCCTGAGTACTGTGTGTCCAGTTTCTCTCACATCCATGTGCTGTTTGTTTATGTAGCCATGTGCTCTCTGCGGCTGACTTTTTGCACCATCATGATGACATACAAGTGCTGTGGTCAACCAGTTGTCCTTCATTTTCATCCCGAGTATGTCCTGAGTAACATTCAACATTATTGAATGTTGCAATGCGGCATGATTCCACTTCTGTGCTCAAAATGGAGGCCACAACTATGTGGCATCACTGGAAAACTCATGTGCAGGCTCTTTAGAATGTTTCTGGTGTCAAATGAATGCAGCCTCGGGAAAATATGTAATTAAGTGACAAAGTGAAGTGTTTGTTTCTGACATAATATGAGGAAAACAATGTATTGTCATTGTTTTGTATTATCATTTTCATATAAAAATAAGGCATTCCCTTTATTTTTGGTGATGAAATCTAAATAATGGATAGAGCCAGGTCTAAATTTATGGTTTTATTTTGCTGATATACTAGTTACAAATATTTGTTCAGAGATTATTTTCAATATCTTAGTTAGTTTTTGAATAAACTAGTTATTAGTGAATAAATCTGTAAAATATTTTTTGCCTGTTTTTTCTGGTTCTAAAGTCAATAAATCAGGCTAGAAATTAAATGTTAAAAACTAACCCTAAGCAAACCTTCCAAATATTGTGAAGTCCAAGACTGTAAAGGTTAGACTCTATATAGGAGCTACTGAAGTGAAGATGCTGTCCCCACAATGTGAGAAAAATGCATTTTGAGAAAACGATAGTTCAAGTTACAATTTCCCAAATAGTTCTATGGAGAAATGTTGATTTAGTTGAATAGTATAACACTCATTGTACAGATTAGGTCATGTAATCATACCCACGTGGAAGTGTCTATGTTAAAAGAATAAAGTGGTTCAAAACCTGAAAATCGTGACTCTGTTTTGGTCAGTGCACCTCTCCTCAGTCTGGGCTCATCTGGACAGGACCGCGCTCTGTGTCCTCTGGGACCGGCCCTTTGTGAGGACTTCACACAAAAACACACACACACACACACACACACACACACACACACACACACACACACACACATAAAACCTCCTAACGTCCTTCGAGAGCCAATTTAGTGCACAGCTATGAGCCCTTTCAAACATCAGAAAAATAAAACAACAAAGTCTGGGACAAAGTATTCAGGGTGAGCCGTCCTGCCGCCGAGGTCAAGGCTTTGTGAAGGGTGAATGCTAATGATTACTCATTGCATCACTGTTGCGGGTTCTGTGATCGGTCCTAGGGTTTCAATGTGACTTTTGATAAGTTTAATATTTTGGGTAATTTTGACAAGTGAAACTATCTGCCAATGGAACAGGTATTAAATTAAAGAAAGAAAACAGCTTGTTGCACAAAAAAGTTGATAATGAATCTAAATTGACTTGAAATGATATGCTTTTTCTTATTTCACGTTCGGAAGTATTCACCTCACATTGTAGCTTTGATGTTGAGGGAAGTTTTTGCACTGTATATTCCTTTACTGCCGTTCACATTGTTAGCAGCGCTTTAATGCAGGACTGTGCAGCTGTCGCCTGGAGTTGTCCTACCTTCCTAGTTTGAAACCGCACAATGGCAACCAAGTTAATTTGCGAACCGGCAATTTGGCACACACACTTTGAAGTTTTTCGTCTGACAATAAAAATCCAGCAGCCGGAAGCGCAGCAGTCGCGTCCTCTCTTGATCTGCTTTCACACGGAAACTCTGAGGCGTCTAAAAAAACTAATTTGGCACAATGGAACTGCAGTACACGCCTTTGTCCTGCATCATGCGCTTTTGCCGTGCGCCGTGAGTACACAGAAGAAGACAGTTCATCACTCAACTTTTGGATGTTGTGTCTCTGGTGCATTTACAGACAGAAAAACAAATAATTATCGATTGTGATGTAGCCCAAGGGCGTAACTTTTGATCAAATATTGGGGGGGTCGAAACTGTGCCCCCTATTGTTTGGACAAAAATTTTTGGGGGGTTAACATAGTCAGGTTTAAATATTGGAGGGGTTATAACCCCCCTATCCCCCCCGTATTTTACACCCTTGATGTAGCCAATCAGTGTTTAGACCGCGGCTGTGATGTAATCGTTCTCAATACGTCCTTGTTTTGCGCAGTTCACAAGAGGCAGAGCATCTGAAAACGGCCTCCCTCTTAGAAACAAAACTACCTCCACCGTATCCATTGAAGCTGGATACCAACGTACCGCCGTTTTGTCCCCGTGTAAACTACGCCTAAGAATCTTGTTTAATTACGATTTTACAGTGTTTAGTTTGATCTCACTTCATAAATATACTGTATGTCGTCTTCAATAGGTTGTGTTCAGGTTTTGGAAAACTATTTCAGTTGGAGCAGGTGCTTTATTGATCCTTTACAGGAAATGTATGCTGTTGCAGCAGCTCATACAACATCACATTCATTCCTCTATCATTCATACACATTTAATAAAAAGTACTGAAATGGACATCATCACTGTGCATTCAGTTGGAGCAGGTGCCAATACAATTATAGGGGATAGAAACAGTTTTTGAAAGAAACATTGATAAATGTTGCACTTGATCATTATTTGATCGTGATTGGATTCACAAACCTGCCGTAGTATTATTCTTATGGCAGAAAGTCCTGTCTACTGGCCAGCATCACGCACATGTTATTGAATTCTCACCACTTTTGGACACCTTTATGAGACATTAATTAGACCTTAGTGCATATGTGCTGACAGCGAAGACATTGGTCTTTGTGACAGTTTTTAATTTCATGTGGATTGGCCCAGGAATCGCAGAGAAATTAGCAGTAATCTGTATTTATCTGCATTTTGACAGTTACCATAGCTACCAGGACTGAATTTTCATCTGCCCTCCACCTCGATTATAAACTATAGGCTCTTTACAATGTTGTGATATCACATGAATATGGCCTGTTGTGAAAGGAGGATGGGTCTTGTTCACACGTCCCCGTTTCGTGACTGTGCAAGTTTGTGCTTCTAAATGTCAGAATGCTTAGCCACGCTTGCACAAACCCAAATGTCTTGCATAATAATAGCAGCCCTGGTGGAGCAGCTGCAGCGTTTCACAGTTCCGATGGTGCTCGAGCTGCACCGTCCCCCGCTAAACACTGCGCTCCTTTGTCCGAACAGCGGCGCGAGTTCGCTCCGAGCCACAGATCTCATTGGTCAGATCTCGGCGGCCAGTCCATAAACTGCTTTCACGCCAACGTCCAGGCCGACTTCCTCCGACATCTGCTGCAAAAGAGTATTTCTCTTTTTGCTGCTTCACCCACATGCATCTGGCCACCCACGCAATTGCAGGTCCAGAGCTTTTTCCACTGCTTAAAGAGATGTTTATTTTGATGATCTTTGTTCTGGTTGGTTTCAACGGTTTTGAGACGTTTACATTGGCTATATGCTCATTCTCATAATACTGATCATTGGAGTATGATGGATGGAATGGTCTGTGCATGGAATGTTTTTGGCTTACTTCCTGTTGGCAAGTGTAGGGTAAAGACCACTTCCTGTCCATATTTAAACATGAATTAAAAGTAAAGAAAAGAAGAAGAAGATAACTTAAAAATGTCAAGCAAAGTGTGTTTCATGAAAATGAAATCCGATGGTTGTGCTATTTTACCATTTGTCAGCATCAAATTAGCGTTAGCCTTTAGCTTAAGGGCTTAAACATGTAAATTTACAAACACTGAGGTCTCCTGGTGAAGTATTTACATCCTACATCAAGTTTTGTGTTGGTGTAAGTGATTATCCAACAGCTGCATGTTTTCAGTGATGTACTGTTCAAATATTTATTCCAACAAGACACAGCTAACTCTTAAGCAAAATAAACTAAAACAGGAAACTGTTACTCGAGGACACTCAATCAATCATCTTTATTTATTTATATAGTAGCACCTTAACAACATCCAAAAGGTGCACAATGTGCTTTACAGATATAGAAAACAACACATAATGAATGAATGTGGCAGGGTTAGGTGTCAAATCTGAATAGATGTGTCTTTAGTGGAACAAACAAAGCAGAGAGTGCTGCACTGGACCGTAGTCAAAATCTTCTCAAGTAGAATAGTCAAAAACTTACAAAGAGACAGGTGCTCATCAGACTGGAAAATCAAAGATTATATTACAAAAAGACGAGAAGTTGAGGCACTCTGAATCTGCAAGAATAGTCATTTATTTAACGACGCGTTTCGACTGCTAGAGTCTTCATCAGGTTTGGTGATAGAATGCAACACAGGTGGAAGAGACACTGGTTCCCAAAGTGAGGTCCAAGGCCCCCTGGGGGTCCTCAGATGCAATGCAATTAAATTACATCAAAATAAATATAATTTATTATGAACTTTAAATACATTTGTTTCTGTACAACCCAATTTACTGTTTTGTCACTATTCCTTGTTTCGTCTATGTAAAATTAAGCAACGCACGTTGGAAAACCATTTCATTTTCTTTAAAATAGGCTGAATTCTCATCATCGGGGGGGCCCAAGAGATTATTGGATGTATAAGGGGGCAGCGCAGCTCTCATGTTTGAGAATGGCTGCTCTAGGAAGTTAGCAGGAAGTAGCTAATTAACATTCCATGCACAGAGCTTGTTCAATATAAAGTTTAGACCAGGGGTAATGAATTCAAGTTCACTTTGAAAAATAAAATTGCCAAGCAAAGGTCGGGAACATATGGAGTCAATTCATGATTATTATAGGCTCTATATACAGTATATATATATATATGTATACATATATAGATCGACACAGACCGTTAGCAAGTCGGCTACTCCGGTACTTTTCAGAATTTCGTTGCCTGTTCAATGTACTGTCCCTATAGCAGCTAGCAGGGCCGTCAACAGACTTGCTGGGGCCCGGGACACGAAGGGTTCACATGTGTCCCCCTTTCCCCTTTTTATTATTTTTAATAAAATGAATTAACGAACTAACTAATTAATGAACTATCTGGATGTTTTCAGCTGTTGTCAGCCATCGACTACATTTGTGTTATGTCAAAACCTCGTTAGGAATCATACGGAATAAACAGACCTTTTGAAACTAAACCTCCTCATAATATGCTGATGACAGAGAAATCACATAAATTATATAAACATCATGACACGGACATGCCATACCTCGCCATACTTTTATATACAGGAACTGGCTTCATTCATTTCAATGGGGAGAGAACGTTTGATTATGCCAAGTGCTCGCCCGGCATACAGTATATGAATTTGTTGCAACAGGCTCGTATAGCGAAGGCCATTTCTATAACTTAGAATCTGACAACCAACCCATGTGACCACCAGCCCCCCTCCCTTCCGGTCTCCTCTGTGACCACCAGCCCCCCTCCCTTCCGGTCTCCCCTGCACCAGAGCCTGCTCCGAATGGACGGTCTGCGGCGACAGAGCGGTTATCATCGATTGCACGCGCTCCATGATCTAAGGCCTGAAGAGAGGGGCTCGATCGGAGCTTAATGCACTGAGCACCTGTATGAGCACTTATCGCATGGCCACATTTCAAACCTGCACCATGTGATGTCAGCGCAGTTACATAAGACTTTATTAATCTGCCACAGTGCCAGCGGACAGTAAAAAGTTGGCAGCTTTTCCACCATGAGAATATAGGGGATGTTATACAATTAGGTGATAAAGAGCATGCATATGGCTACTGTGAGTTGTGTGCGGTTTATTGAGGACATTTGAGATGTGGAAAGAAATACAAATAATAGTCTATGCATTGATGGAAGAAGTACACAAGATTCTGAGACACTGCAAGTTAATAGGGGGAAAAAATAACTGAGTGATATCATTTTTAAACTTTTTCTCTATATTATTGACATGGATATGAGAAGAAAATGTATTGCAAGCTTTCTTTTATTATATGTTTTCATATAAAAAAGGCAAAGGTGTAAAAATGACCAAAATCACCTATATTTTTGGACAAAATCTAAATAATGGATCGAGGCAGATTTTAATTTATGGTTTTAAAAATAATACAATTTTGCCATATTTGGGGAGTTTAAAACTCATGTTTCTCTTGTGTCTGGGTTTCCTCCTGGTGCTCTGGTGTCCCCTTATCACCCTGAAACATGCACAGTAGGTTAACGCTCCAGCAGCAGGTGATTCTAACCATTAACCTGATCTGGAGATGGGTCCACAGTGCTCCTGATGGGCCGCATCAAAGGATGGGTCAATTTTGTAAAAATCTTTTCTTGAGGTGAGATACGGCAGGGTGAAAATATAAAATATACGTTTTTCAAGCAGTGATCAATTTTGAGATGTTTGTTGAGTTTTCTCCCTGGGCATCTTGTGTTGCCCACAAGTATCCATTCACAAATATGGACTGGCTTGGTTGTGAAGAACGTAATGCAACCAACAAAAAGCTCTAAACAAAATATGGTCATTTACTTTCTGGGAGATGCCAGTGATGATGGTATAAAGGTTGTTTTTTAGTACACTTTCGTGACCAAATCTCCAGCGGCTCCTTGAGACTCCACACTTTCCTGTCTTGTAAATATTTTTTCAGAGGGATTGTTTGAATGTTTATACAATAACATTTTTATTCATGTAGGCAAAAATTCTTCAGTCTTCATCTGTACTCTGTAGTTGAAGTGTACCAGCAGGAGGCTGGTTCACTAGCTTTATAAACCCACTTCGTGCTCCAGACCTTCAGTAGCTGATGACGATCTTTGGAGTAAGATCGAAACGTCCTACACTTCAACTACAGAGTACAGATGAAGACTGAAGAATTTTTGCCTACGATGGACAACTCCTGTACGACTGAGAACCTACACAAACGTATTTTTATTCATGGATGGATTGTAAAACATACAGCGCTTACACCCAATTTGCCTTTATTTTTTATTTTTTGCGGAATCCTCCTTTCACTAGTGGGGATTATCACAATTCAGGTGAAAGTGGGTCATTGCGGTGACAGCGGCCCGTTACATAAGGCCCTGATGGTTTGTGCCAGCGGTCATGTGACTAGTGCAGGAGGGGCAGGAGGTGAGAGTATGGCCCAGCGAATGGGGGTTGGGGGGGGGGACTTCCCTTCACTGCTCCCTTCTTGTTCCCTGGGCCACGGGACTTGGGGACTAGGGGACTATGGACACTCTTGTTACTGTGAGGACTTTAGCAGAGGCTGATGTGCAGTGACAGGGCAGAGCTCAGGCTTTGCTCCCTCTCTCTCTCTCTCTCTGAAGCAAAGGAGCGTCCTCGGGCACAAACAACACACTCACATAATAATCGCCAGAGAGGCAGATACATCTTTTTTAACACTGTCCCATCTCGGTGTTTTCAATCCAGTGCGACCGCTGCTGCAGTTTTCCGGACTCTTGAGAGGATATTGTCATTTACAGCCTTGATCCAATTTGGTGAAAAGGATGGGCCTAAAGTGGCAGATACCTGTATATCAAAACAAGTGTCACTAAAGCACTGCTACTACTTTACAAAAACTTCTTTAGATCCTAGCCGGGAAAAAGCTGTGCTTTGTGGCTTACTCTGACTAGCCTGGTGTCACCAGTATGAGATACATTGGAAGACAGTCTGGGATTGTGTGGTTGGCTGCCCAAACTCAAGTGAGAACGCTACCAGAGCTATCACAGCATGGGAGATGGGAGTTAGCGATGCGTCATTTTCAGTCAAGATGGCGGCCGCAACGGAGCGATGTTTTAGCGCGATTTGTTTCCCGGGCTGGGCATGGCCTATAGATTTTGCATGTTCTCCCTGTGTCTACATAGGTTTCCCCAATAACAATGCAATAGTTCCCCTTTGGGGTCAGGACTCAGTGGGACTTTCTTGGATATATCAACAGCGCCGCCGCTTCGTATACGCTGGTAACGCGCTGTGCGTAGGGCACCGAGTGCTCCGAGGGCACCACATTGATGACTGATTGAATGACTTTGCACAATATTTGCACTGTTGTTTTTAATACAAGTGACTAACCGGCCTTTTAATTCAATGAGAACGATGAAGAAGATTTACAGAAGCTTCTGTCAATGCAGCCAATGATTAACACACGGAGCTGAGCGTGACATCCGTGCGGCACGTTTCCCCGTTCATACAACAGACATAACGTAATAAGTTCATTAGAAAACACAAGTTCAGACTCTGAGAACACCTGTGTAGTGTTCTCTGAAGCCTGTAGTGTTCTCTGAAGCCTGTAGTGTTCTCTGAAGCCTGTGCTCTTCATGTGGACTGAGAGACGAGCAGAAAGATGCTTATGTTGTCGACCGTCATGTTTTCACCTACAAACATGGCTACAATAATGCACTAGTACACTCTCTCATGTATAATTCATCCACTTAAATGGACAGTACCGGTTTGGCGTGCCCTGAGGTGACAGTTGGCCCAAGAATGACCTTTCCACAACCTCTTTTAATTCTCTGTTGTTCATGTGCCCTGTAATGGTCAATGGTCACATTTATATAGCGCTTGTCTACCTGCTTTTAGGCCCTCGAAGCGCTTCACATCAAGGAACCACTCACCCATTCACTCTCTCATTCACACACCAGTGTACGCAGACACTGGAGGCGAGGCGGGTGAAGTGTCTT
>OMNZ01096064.1:171-30826 GCA_900303255.1 Lesueurigobius sanzi
TAATAGTCTCACATAGCTAGGGCTAACTCTGACATGTACAACTTGAGGTGACATGCCAACTAAAATGTGACTTGACTTACTTGACCCTCATGATAAGTGGACTTCCAAAAATGCGCAGTTTCTACTTTCTACTCACATCTGCTGTGAATTGCATTCCCAGTAACAGGCCCCACATTAAACACTAAAATTAATATGAAATTAAGCATTATTTAAAGCACAAATTATTATTATTTTTTTTTAGACCAGCTCAAAGTACTTTGGATCGTTTAAAATCCATCAGATTGCAGGAAATCACATGTAAGTTTGAAAAAAATTCCTGGGGGAGGACCCCCAGACCCGCCTTTTTCAAAATGGTTTCAGGACTTTACTGGTTCGAAAATCCTGACTACGGCCCTGATGGTAGGGCCCCGGAACAGATTTACGCATAGGGCCCCAAAGAGGTCAGCACCGGCACTGGCCTGAGTTTCTTATAGTTAACTAACCTTTGTCTTATTTTCCTCAGCTAGTCCAGGGGTGTCAGTGTCAGGAGGGTAGGCAACAGTCACATAGATGTTGTATGGCTTTATCTGCAAGACAGATAATAATAGTATATCAGTTAATGGTTTAGGACACACAAAATCATTGTATATTGCCCAATTTATTTACTCCCCACATCACCCACCGTGTGCAAGCTGCTTCATTGTCCATTACTTTTTATTTAATAAAATAAAGTTAAAATTAACCTCCATCTGCAGTGATTCTGCCAGGCCACGTAGCGCAAACTTGGAAGGGGAGTAAGCGGTGTATCCAAACAGCCCTATCTGTCCAGCTTGAGAGGACACGAACATGATTCGACCCATTCTGCGCTCCTTCATTGTGGTGATAACAGCTCTTGTGGGGTAAACACTGCCCAGGTAGTTCACTTCCATCAGTTTCTGATCAAATGTGGCAAAGAGTTATGATAGGAAGTGCTTTTTCATGCATTTGATGACAAAAGATTCCCACTGAGGCATGTGATAGTACAATGAGCATATGTAGTACTTACTTTAAAGCGGTCCACCTCTATTTCCTCAAATTTTCCAGAGATGGATGTGCCAGCACAATTTACAAGCATATCAACAGGCCCCAGCTTCTCTTGCGCCTACAGACAAGTGGGTTCAGCTATATGGTGCGCATTAAAAAGTCGAATGTAATGTCGAGTAAAAAAAAAGCCCCACCTGTTTGATCACACTTTCCACTTGATTGTAGTCACTTGAAACATCTACTGATATGCAGAGCACCACCTTTGAATACACAGAGGCAGTTGTGCAACATGAGGCCAAAAGCCGGTGACCTTTCACATGGCATTAGAGACAATCAACTCCCATTGACCTTCATGTAATAAAAGACTCCTACCTGCTTGTCGTTGATGGCACATTTCTCAACTTCTTTCTTTGCCTGAAGCAATTTGGCCTAAAATCATAAAAAATAATAAGATTATCATACTTCATACATTTCCACAATCATAATTTCTTCTGTGGTTTGAAAACTAGATGGAACACTAAAAGAATCATGTCTTATGCTGACCTCATCTCGTGCTACCAAAGTAATGAAAGCTCCCTGCCGGTAGCACTCAATAGCAATGGATTTTCCAATTCCACTTGATCCTCCTGTCACCTGAAAAGAAGAGATCACAAATACATGTAACTTAAAGGGGCTATACATGTTTTTTTTTCCTAGAAGTGGAATGAAATTTGTTTTCCTCCTCTAGCATATGGAAATAATACTGTGCATCTAAATATAAAGCATTTATTGTCAATGTCATGGTTTGCAGACTAGTTTGTATTTCTGTGACTATGACCCAAAAAAAGGGCCCTGCCAGTTGCGAAATGTGCTTATAAACTCATCTCTAAGAAGAAACAGGATTTAAGAAATGTGTGAGGAAAGTTAGGAATGTGTTTGGACCACAACTATAAATTGATTTTACTTGGTTCCTCTTCCATTATTTTCAATTTTTTAAATGATGAAAAATCAGGTATAGTCCCATAGTTAATACAGCTATTAACTATAAAGAGTTACAATTTTCCAAAGACCACAAATAAAACAAGTGACTATAATATACAGTAGATGTTAACGTTCATACACCTGAAGTTTCTGGATTACATGATCAACATTTCGAGAAATATCCAATCAAGGTCGCAACAAATATGGTCTACGTAAACATTATCAGTTTTTCCTTGTACAGTTGCACTACTTTTTTTGCAGTTACTTTTCTTGCATGTCTGTGACCCTAAAAGTAACCCTGCAAGTTGTGAAATGTGCGCTCTATGAAGAAATGGGATTTTAGAAATGTGTTGGGAAAGTTAGTAATGTGCTTGGACCACAACTATCTATTTAATTTACTTGCTCCCGCTTTCATTATTTGTAATTAAAAAAATTGTGCCTTTAAAAGTAATGTGTCTCTTGCAGACACATGGCCGTTATTATTAGTATTATACATCCATGCACATGACTAGCAGCTGCTGCTGGAGGTAGCCATGTTGAATAGAAGTCATATGACACCTATCGCAATGGCAGTGACTGAAAAGCTGTCATTCGGTATCGCATTGCCCGGTCGGTCCGAAAAGCCCAGAAAAGCACGGGGTGTGACGTTATGTGAATGATTAAAACACGAGGTGGGCGTGCCCCTCTTGTGTATTATTTCCTGCGCAGTCCACACATAAATTGTTTTACCTAGCAATACTATGCTAAAACTGAAACAAGTCAAGGCAGCTGGAGATAAAGCTCGAAAATGCAAGAGTTTGCAAAAATCTCCAAGAGCTGAGTGTTGGAAGTCTGTCTGATTCTGGCTAGGCTACTTAGCACTTGACTTACCACGACGTGGGACCCATTCAGTTTGAGAGGTTTTGGGCTAATTAAAGGAGATATCATGTATAACAGCAACACAAACGCCACGATGAAAGCTACGACTACAAGGAGCATGATGAAAGGCAGAAGCAGCCACCACGAGTTGACAAACAGCCAGTCCGTAATTGTTGAACCCAGTGCCTCTTCCGATGACATGAGTGAAAGCAGACAGTGGTTAGCTCAGTTGCTAACTAGCTTCTAGGCCTGCTTCAGGGGCGGAATAACGGAGCTTGAAGGGGGCGTCGGCTCAGAGCAGGTGTGGCGCAACACAGGGCCCAGAGGAGGAGTTGTTCCGTGGTTTGAGTGAATGTCAGGATTGTGTTGGGGCCAGGTGAAAGTGCAGCCGTGGTGGACCTTTGCTCCAGTGACAAAGCGCAAAACCAAAACAAATCCAATTGTCTTCTTCTATGCATACGTTCGAGTGCGCCACAGTCAGATGAAACAAGTGTAGCCTGCCACCTAGAGGCCCGGCATATTCTGCATTCGTCATTTGGTCACAACTTGGATATTTTGGAACAGGATTTCTAGAGCAATTTATGCATGGTCCTCAGTAGAATGTGATTTCTTATAAAATTGTATAAAATTGTTACTTTCAAATAGAAAGAAAAAATAGAAAATAGATTTTACCATATTCAGCTTTATTTACATTATGGAAATAGAGTATGTCATACAGATCGTTTCATAAAAAGAGTAATATGTTGACTATAAGTAGACATTTACAGTGAAAATAAGATATTCCCAAACAAAAATAAAGTCCACCTCATTAAAGATTCAGTTGTATACAATATCTACTAATAGAGCATACATGAAATGTGCAAGTATTTTAGCCTCTCTCTTAGTTATGATCACGCATTCACTTAAGAAGCAAAATCTGACCAAAGAAGAAACAAAACCATAAAACAACCATCCTCCTGCATGTAGAAGGCACACTGCCATTTATGGCTACACGCAGTATCTTCCTGTGAATAACTTTAATGTTTTTTTTAATAATAAAAATAAAAGACAAGCTGAGCCACAGAGCCCAACTTTTTAGGCGTTTACCTTACATACTTAAACTTGCATAATGTAAGGCTGCATTAGCAGGAAAATGTTCCTGTTCATTTAATGAACTCCGCTATGCACAGGCTGTTCATATAATAAAATATATACAGTTAGTTATGGAGAAAAAGCATAGCATGATTGAGCATTTCATACCGAGAGAATAGTTTGAAAAAATGCTGGTCTGGCACCTTTGGTGTTTCACCCCTTTAGCCGTGTAGAATTAAAATAACAGTAAACAGACTACCGAATCACAATCAAAAGTTGTCCCTGGATCTCACGCCACAAAAGTTTTGACCAAAAACACATCTTCCTCAGAAAATCAGAAACAACAAAAAGACACACTTAGCTTCCCTCTCCTCATATGAGTACATTCATCGAAGTACATACAGTACAGACTAGAAAATACAAAGCATAAGCGACATAGGGGCACTTACGTTGAGTGAGGCAATCCTATTACTGGGTGCGACTTTCTGTTATAATATTTTTAGTTTTTGTATATTGAATTTACTGTAAGGGACAATTTTAAATCTCTTTGGAAAGTAGTACTAAATGCCAAATACACACACCTGTCCATTCTTAGGTGATACGAAAGGCATAATATCATGGTCATAAAATTCTAATAAAGAGGCCAAGTGTTAAGAGCAGAAAAAACACAAAAACAATAGAGACAACAACATTTACGTTGCTTTGGCTTGATTTGAGTTTATCCAATTAATTAACCTTCTTGACCGAAGTCTTCTGTGAATTTTTTCAGCTTCTCCAGATCTTGTTCATTTACAGTAGGCTTGGTGTTAGTTGAAGATCTCAGCATGTCAGACTGAAAGAAAAAGCAACACATACAGTACATTACACACAGTTTTGGTACATTGCATTGTGTGTAGTTCTGTATTTACCATGGAGACGATTGGCTCCAAAAGCTTTTCTCCTGGCACCTCCATCCATGTCATTTCAATTGCGTTGGGATCACCAGGTGAGCAAGGGGTCAAAAGGTCATCTATTAACATGTTTGGATTATCCCTTGATGGTCCTCTTACCTGAAAATATGCAAACGCAAATATGTTATTGCATTCTGTGAAAGAAAATGGTCCAGGTTTGTGTGGGACTGAGGCATACCCTTTTGAAGTGGGTTGCAGACTGGACCTTTCGAACAGGCTGCATCAGAGCATCTCGGACGATAATGCTGATATCTGCACCTGAGTAACCATCCGTCTTCTTGCCCAGAGTCACAAAGTCTGTGTCTGTGAGGCTGCAGGGAGTGGAGCCCAGATGGAGTTTGAACATGAAGGAGCGGGCATGCTCTTCTGGCAGTGGGATGTAAATTCTCTTTTCAAATCTGGGAGAGAACATTGGTGTTCAAAAAGGAAAAGAATGAAAAACACATACTACAGAAAGTTACTAATGTACCTTCTACGGATGGCTGAATCTAATGTCCAGGGTATGTTTGTTGCACCAAGAACCAGCACTCCCTCATTATTATTCCCTACACCTGTGAACAAGAGAGAAAGACAAAAACCTTTGTCAAAGCTTATTGGGACATCACTGATATATGCACAATTATTTCCCTTGGCATTGGAAACTAGATTAAGTAGAGACATTTTATTTGCCCAATAACGTTAAGACTACATTTGATTTAGAAATGTTGATTGTTATTATGACTTACCTTGCATCTGAACTAGAAATTCAGTCTTTATTCGGCGGGCAGCTTCACTCTCATTTTCACTTCGGGAGCCACAGAGGGAGTCAATTTCATCAATGAAGATGATTGAAGGTTTGTGTTCTCGTGCCAGGCAAAAAAGATTTTTAACCAACCTACGGGCATATGTACAGTTAAATAATGACAAGAATCACACTACTTTTAATTACATAAACATTTCAATTATCTATTACATACTTCTCACTCTCTCCAAGCCATTTAGATACCAGGTCAGAGGAGGAGATAGAGAAGAAGGTTGAATTGTTTGCCTCTGTAGCAACAGCCTTGGCCAAGTATGACTTTCCTGTTCCTGGAGGGCCGAAGAGCAAAATTCCCCTCCAGGGAGTTCTCTTTCCTGTCAGAAAAAGTTTGTATATTTGTTAGTCTATTTGTGTCTACTTGCAATCACAAATTTCACTGGATGGATACCTGTAAAAAGATGTGGAAATTTGATCGGAAGAATAACAGCTTCTTTTAGTGCCTCTTTTGCACCTTCAAGACCAGCTACATCATTCCATTTGATATTTGGTTTCTCCATAACAATTGCACCTGTGAATAAAAAAAAAAATGAATAAAATGAATTTCAACATCATCTTAAAATCAAAAATAAACTTAATAATTAAAAAGGGGCACATATCATAAAACAAATACCTGAGAGTTGATTTTGGAACTTCTTTTTCTCTGGATCATCACCTTCATCACTTTCATTTCTATAATGCATAATAAACAGGTTAAATTTAAACCACTGTAATCAAAAATGTACAAATCACATCAACCAACTACAGCCCAACCCACAAACACACCCTTTGTCATCACTGCCGGACTCTTTGACAGGCTTGGAGGGAGGAGCTTTTTCTTTCTTCTTAAGATATTCCTTTAACTTCTCTGCCCTGTCCAGATATTCAGCACACTTTGCTCTGATACTCTGCTTAGCTTTGTCACCCTGAGCTTCATCTGAAATTAACAACATTATCATCAGTTACAGTATATGTAATTGGTTATTATTATTATTATTGCAGACTTGGTAGTATATAGTACAAACAACAGAGAAAATAACAGAGAACTTACATTTTACTACATGAAGGAAGTACTGGACAGCTGCCTGATACAGCCGTAGTGCTTCTTCAAAGTTCTGAGCTTTATCCTCTTGAGCTGCCTTGCTGGCGAGATCAATAGCTTTCTGCATGAAATAAATAGAAGACCATATATTATGCATCCATATGTGTAAGAATGATATGACAGATTTATTCAAAGGTCCCATGACATATTGAAGTCAGTGTAAAGTTATGCTTACATAAATCAATGGAAAAAAAGTGTCATTGAGTGATTGACAGTAATAAGTACAACACCACGCCTGAATTTACATGAGAGCTCAAGCAAGGGTACGCTACACTCAATATTATCTCGTTGAAACAATAATGAGACATCCACTAATAAAGTATAACAAAAAGTGAAACAACGACCATGTTTTTGACCTGTGTTTTAAAAGCCTGAAACCAGAGTTGAGCGACAACCTTAATCTTATTAGCGTGATGTTAGGTAACGCGTAATTTTATGCCATCGAGTAGGACTTTCCGAAACACATATTCATTTACGGTTACATATCACAACAGAATAAATACTGCTTTTGGCCTCTCAGTTCCGTTTTAACTTCTAATAGCAACGCTAAAGCGTTAGCATAACAGGCTAATTAGCTAGCAGCTAACGCGTCTCCTGTTATAATTTTACAAGTTACTGTGCATATAATAGCAATAAACTACCTATAGCGTATATTTACGTTTATTGAAAAGGTCAATTTAAATGTCGTGCCAACTTATTAAGGCCATATTACGATGAGAACAACTTTTTGGCGTATTTGCGTATTTTACCCTGGGCTGGTCCACAACCAACAACATACCTGCAAGTTATTGTTAGCCATAGCGGCCGATCGCTCCTCCAACAGTCAAAAATGATAAATAAACGACTCCCTCAACTCTTCTATAATGTATCGAGAAAGAAAAAAGACTGTAAAGGATGTAACATTTAGTTAAAAGGCCTTGTTTTTCTTCTCAAGATCGCTCCCGAGTTGAATACTTCCGCATAGAGTCGTGGTCCGGACAGGATGACGTCAAGGCGTACGTATGGGGAAAATGCATAAAACACAATGCATCACAATGTATTGTAACTATTGCACTATTACACATTTATAATATTATCATTATTATTATTAATAATAATAATAATAATAATAAAATATATATTATATTATATACACAGTATATAAAAAGAGTAATAGTGCAATAGTGACAATACATTGTATATACAACATGTCCTCAGCCTCCGTGGGTGGCCTTAGTATTTCTATGTCAACCACAACAGCTTTCCTCAGCTGTTTGTCTGGTTGGTTCAGTACCATTCTGTCACTCTGTATCTCGAAGTCCCACAGGATCTTGGCTCGGTCATTCTCTACCACCTTTGGAGGTGTTTCCCATTTTGACCTTGGGGTTTCCAGTCCATACTCGGCACAGATGTTCCTGTACTACGCTAGCCACTTGGTTATAGTGTTCCATGTATGCTTTCCCTGCCAGCATCTTACACCCTGCAGTTATATGTTGGCTTGTCTTTACACAACCTGGACCGTAGGTCTTGTCTGGTGTGGTAGATCTGAGCTCTATAAGGCTTGCTCCTGTGCTGACAAGATCAGTGCCTCTGTGCTGTCCTTCAATCCAGCTCTTTAAAGCCTTTGGTAGGATTTCTTGATATCAGCCACTTCAGTTATGTTCTGGTAGTACATCCAATGTAGGGGCTTGTCCTCCCATGCTGGTCCCTCCTGCACCGCATTCTCTGTTCCCCATTGTTTCATTCCCCATGGTCCTCATTCACTGAATATGTCAGCTATTGAGGCGTTTTCCTTCATGTATGAATCTTCAATGTTTCATCCTGAATAGTGGCTCTCAAGCTCAAAGAGGAGCTGGAGGCCAGCAGGGTGAAGGCATCAGTGGTGCCCATAGTCATTGGAGCACTCAGAGCAGTAACCCCCAAACTGGAGGAGTGGCCTCCAGTTTGGGGGACTACCCTCATAATATATATACAGTATATACTGTATACTGTATATATACAACTGTTTTCTCTCATACAAGCCTGGGGATGTGTTTTGCTTCATCCATGTATTCTCAGTCCTTCCTTTCACCTGTTATTGATGGGTGGTCCTCTGAATTTTTACTCCATGTTCGCTCATTCAATTTAAACACTGAAATTACCTCAACAAATTGTTTCTAATTAAGCTGGCAGCAGTCTGTGCCACCAGAGGACAAGTCTAGAATCTGGTATGTGATTGTTCTTCTAACCATCGTCCATGCACAAATTACTCAATTTAAATAAATATATATATTTATCTTTTTTTTTTTAAATTAACATTATGTAGATTCAGGAAATGTATATTTATGGGTGAAATGTAAGCACCTGTTTATTATCTAAGTAGGCCTGTAGCTCGTCAATTCTGTCCAGATATTTCTTACAACTATCTCTTATCTTCTGGTTGCCATCCTTACCCTGGGGTTCACCTAAAGAGAGAGAATATACAATGTGAATTCTACACTCATATAGACAGATGGCCACTTTTAAATGCAAAGGGAGATTTGTTTTCAAAGTAACACACGTTTCAGAATGTGCAGAAAGTATTTAACAGCATGTTGATAAGAGCGAATAGCTTCTTCGTAGTTTCCAGCCTGGTCTTCCTGAGAAGCTTTCTGTGCAACTGCAATAGCTTTCTGAAAAAAAAAAAAAATTATAAAAATATTTTATTTTATTTCATGTACTTTTATTTCATGTATTTTATTTCATTGCTTGTGTTGCATTGCATAATATATACTGTATATACAGAAACTGTCTATTACGCACAATTATACCACATGAATTGAAATTGCATTTATTTCAAAGCCAGGATAACAGAGCATTCAGCCATGTAATAGTACAAGTAGCCAATGGGAAATTACCAAATCTCTGATTTGCAAATTGGAACTCTATTCTATGCAAAACACCACCACCACCAACAACAACAACACCAACAACAACACCAACAACAACAAAATCACTAAGTGATCAACAGTGATACATTCTGGCTATAGCCTTTTAGTAGTTTTATGTGCGGTTATAAGCCTTCAAAAGCAATAATAGCCTATACTGATCAGTTGAATGTAGGCAAGATATTCAGTTGTAACAAGCACAATAGCCAACAGAGGATTGTAACGCGTTGTACGGTTGAATCATCAAAGAACAATAACCCAAACTATAAAAGTGATCTTACCTGTAGGTTTGTTGGCTCCATTTAGAATACGCCAGCACGAGTTAACCACTGTTTTGGTTACAACCCCCTGTCGAATCTCCTTTTTGGATTTCACCTATGATCCAATCCAGTTTCGCTTCTATCAGAGTGATTCTTGTTCCTGTTTGCTCGCCACTGCCTCCATGACACATGAAGTTACCAGCCCAGTCTTAGGAATGAAGAGCGGCCAACCAATGAGTCACGCTCTCCTCTCTAACTATGGAACCAGAAAATCAACTTAAGAATCAGCTGATTTGCAGACTAATGTTGTGAAGTTGAGTTAACATACGCCAACAAACACAAGGAAAACAACTTGGCAAGTTCTACCTGTGAGTAATTAGAGAATGATTGATCAGGTTACAGGGATGACGTATTGCCTTTAAACGCCGGAAGGAAAAGAATTGCACATTAATAAAAAAGAAATAAAAAGGTCATAAAAACACTATTATTAGCCTACCTCATTAATATTAGCCTACCATGGTGGTAGGTGTGCGAATTATATAGTTTTTCCAGGTTATGAATGAAAGAAACCAGAAGAGGGCGCCAACAGGCCAGAGTAGGGCTGTTTTAATCCATGGCTAAGTTACACAGTGGGAGACGACGACTATACCTTATTCCAAAGTTTCCATTCTACTGGAGACCTTACTGGGAAAGGTGCTCCATGTAAATTTTTAGGTTTAAAAAAAAAAAAAAAAAAAACTATTACTGCGTATTTGACCTTTTAGTGACCCAGTGGTTGCATGGGTACAGCATACTGTATATGGCACATTTGCAAAAAGAAAATTCCCCAATGTTTTCCCTAATCATTATTTGATAGTGATATAACCTGCCTTATTCTGAAAGTCCTTTCTTCTGGCCAACATCATACACATATATCTTTTTAACCACCACTTTTGGACACTATTGGAAAATAATTAGACTTAGTTCATATGTGCTGACAGAGAAGACATTGAACCGTGGAACAGTTTTTGTTTCATGTGGATTGGCAGAGAAAATAGTAATAAGCTAAGACTAGAAATCTGCATTTTGACAGTTACTATAAAGTTCATTTTAAATAGGCTCTTTAGATTGCTGTGATGTCACGTGGACGTAACCTATTGCAAGCTTATACTCCGCTAGAGGGCACTAGATGATTGCTGCAATCCCTCTTTTAAATTCTTTCTCTTGTTATTAACCTTTAATATTGTTGGCGCCAATTAACGTGTTGCATTTGGGCTGCTACACTATGACTATGACTTCATAAACATTTGTTTTTTTAATGGAGCCTTAGTCTTGCATGCGGAGTCAGTCGCCTTTTAGACTGAATAACAAGTCCAAGTTCAACAAATACTTGTAAGACTGGGAGCTACCTTGCAAACTGTGATAGACCTTTGGCCCCACGCGCTGGATTACAGCCTTGTGCAGCAGCCCGTCATCTGATCATTCACTGTGGCTCTGGCGCACACTTTTGGAGAAGGGACCCACTGCGCTGGTGCTGAGGTTTGAAAACATGCCGCGGACACAGACACACCGCATGTCACTCTTCGACAAAGGATTTACAAAAAGTTTAGTTTGAGTCTTGTGGATGCGCTTTTTTCATTTGGCGAAGGAAGGAGCCTCGCGCGTAACCGACTCGAACTTTAGGCGCCTTTTATGAGGATATCCAGATGACAAAACCTGCATGGTGCGGGTGGCTCTCAGCATCTACCGGGGATTTTAAGGCGGAATATGGCGAAGGGAATGAAAGCAGCTCGACTCGTGTCCCTGTTTTGTACTTTCTCCGTGACGCTTTTCTGGAGTGCCAAAGGACAAGGCACGTTTAGTAACGGTGCGACGGGTTTCAGCCTGAATCCTCCGTACTTTAACCTTGCCGAGGGTGCTCGTATCTCAGCAAGTGCAACCTGTGGTCAGGATGAGGCAGGGAGACCGAGGCAAGATTTGTACTGCAAACTTGTTGGTGGACCTACAACTGCGGTCTTCAGCCAAAATATACAGGTAAAAGCAGATATTGCGCATTGTTACAGTGGAACCAGCACATTGATGTGAGCTATTACTGTGACCTGCTGTTGCCTACAGTGTTGAAGTTCATGGAGTTGTCAAAATATGTGCCAGAGTACGAATGGGTTATTCTCACAAGCCAGACACAATTTAGAAAAGATGAAAAAAATAAATCATAGTCTGGACAAATAAAGTAAACTTCTCCCTTTATGTTTACGCACAGCAGAGTCAGACAGATGAGCAATGTGGAATTCAAAGTCCAACTTCTTTGATGGTATTATTTATGCCTCACATTGCAATGCTTTTCAAAACAGACTTAAAAAGCACTCACTACTAATAGCCATACTAAATAATAAGTAAATAAATTACATACAGGCACTTTTCACTGATAACAAATAGCTAGTATAGGAACTTGTCTTTTGCTCCCTGTTTTAGATGTTATTGAATTGAATGTTATTATCTTGATGAATGATCAAACATGCACAGGCTGTATCTCTGAATAATAACATTTTCCAACGGACTAGGGCCAGTTCTGTGATTACTGCATCTCCAATGACCCAAACAAAGTTCACCCGGCCTCGAATGCCATTGACGGGACAGAGAGATGGTGGCAGAGCCCGCCTTTATCAAGAGGCCTGATCTACAATGAGGTCAACGTCACTCTGGATCTTGGACAGGTGAGCCCAGCTTTTTCCATGTTTACCTGTTGCTACCTGCCGGGTGAGCGATAATTGCTCTGTGGTGACAGCAAAGGAGAGCGTCAGAAAGGATTAGAAAGATGTTTTCTTTGTGCTTTTGGGTTGCTTTGAGATTCTGTGTTTTGAAAGGGTTTACGTACAAAAACATAATCATTATTGAAGCCTGTATTTAGCCTACTTGTTTGTGCAATTGCCAACTACTGTCCAATGTGTATCCCACTGAAATTCTATAATAGTTTAGAGTGGTGGTAGTAGGTCAATACTTTTAAATTTCCCATGGTTTCGTTTTGGACTTGATTCTAAATTAAATGTTTGAGTATTTCTTACTTGAACATGGTTACTCAACACTTCTTCCATAATTCCTGCACAATTTTATTTTTAGATACTTGATATCTTTAAATATCTTAATCATCATCAGCAAGCATCATAAATAATGTAATTTCAGTTGGACTCTTTCCAGAAACCAGGATCACGCCCTTGTTGTAACTTGTGGATACACTCCCATATCCATGTCTCCAGCCAGCAGTTAAGTTTTGTTCTTTTAGCTCTTAAAATTGCACCCCACGCTGCCTTATGCTCTGTGAGGAGGGAGGAATCCTGTCTCGGGATTAGGGATCTGAAAGATGTTAAATCAGATTCCAGGAGTGCAGGTGGTGGCTGGGACTTGGACTTCAAAAACGCGGCAACAAAAGATCTCTCCTCCGGCGCACACGTGTTGCATCTACTTGGCTCCCAGTGGGCACTGTGTCAGACAATGGGTCGTGGCTTTTCTGTTTCTGTATTTAGACGGACTGAGGTGAGCAAAGAGCCCCCACATGGCTAAATATAGACCACGCTTACCGGAGAATGGACACATGAGGGGTCTTTAGGGGATGCCAGGCTTTAATACATGGTAATACTTAGTTTATTTGGGAACCAGGGGAAAGCAGAGTTAGTGCATTATACAGTTCTATAAAGGGCATGACTGCAGTCACCGGACCTTAAACGGGCCTCACTTACACCTGTGCCTGTAAATATTTCACTTTCAAGTTACAGTTCTCATATTATGTATTTTTTTTACTTTTGGCATGTAAGTATCTAACTACATGAATAAATAAATTGATCCTACTACTTCATAGAGGCAAAACCAGGGGTGTGACAATAAATCGAGATCTATTGTGATATTTTGCGGCACAATGCAATACCAATACCTTTTATGCTGGTGTAGCAGGCCAAATTAGCCCCTGCCCAGATTAAACCCATGTATAGTTTGGCCTAGGCAAGAGTATACCCCGGGGGATAAACTGTCCTCGGCCAAACTATACCCGGGGGTCCACGCCAGAATATACCTTTTAAACATATTAATTGCCAACTCTTTAGTGTTAAACATAAACATTCAGATGTTATGGTTTAGTTCTCAAATATTGGTTATTATCTTTCTATAAATCACACAAAATTGTAATAAAGAGGAAAAGAAAAGATTTTGTGAGAAAAAAAACAATGTTTGACACTGATTTGATATTTGATATATTGCATGTGTATTAGTAATACATTTGCATAATGACAAACCATGTGTGGCCATTTTTTCCCTTAATGTATCACAAATCTAGATATAATCTCCATGTGCTTTAAATGATCATAATAACTATTAGCCATATACCATTGGAAATAGCAGTTCCTCTTTGGTTTGACAGTGCTTTTACACTTTTCCAGCGCTGTTTACTAAAAAAAAGAAAATTCAACAGCAGTCCAGCACTAGTTATCTCCTCCCGAGGTCATACAGTAGCTGAGATAATTGTAAAATAACTTGATTAGAACAGCTTACATTTTTCCACATCCACTTCTCAGCCACTGTCAAAAACCTAAGTAATTCTTTCTTATACCACTCAACATTGCTGAAATAATTGGGGGTATAATCAGGCCTGGAGGGGTATGAAATAGCCTGGGCCATAATATACATTGAGGCTGGTTGAGCAATGCATTGGTTCAGTTAATGTTGTTCCACGGGATAAATGATGTGTACAGTGGACTATGAGGGCGGTATGCTTTTGAAAAGCTTCTGTGGTTTCTTTTAAGACCAGCACAAGTGTCTGTTCTACCAGATTTGTGAAGATGCTTCAGATAAAGCCCCTCTGATGATTTGGTTAAATGGCACGCTGCAGTGTCAAAGGGCTTTTTTGACAGTTGTATCCGCCGCTATGTTTGAACTAATGTGTGGTGGCTTTTCCATTATTGGGTTGTCACAGCAACTTACCAACTTCGTACTATAGTTCGCATTTTGAGATGGAACGACTTCTTTATTATCATTATTATTATGAACAATTCTAAAGAGTGTTCATCCACAGGCTTCACTGTATAGGAAAGACTGAAATGGGCTGACAAGGGAGAGAGTCGCTACCCCTCTTCTAAGGAAGGGCCAGAGTTTAAATTGGTCTTTAGCTTGTGTGTTAACCAGTCTTACAATTTGACTACAAGAGCGAAAAGAAGCCCCGTAAGAACGAGACGAAACATTGTCCACTCAGTCAACCCATTCCAGTTTGAAACTCTCTTCTAACCTACAACAGAGACTATGTACTATTTTCAAAATTACTGTATATGTTATTCAGAAGTAGGCAGATATTTCAGAGGTAAATGTACAATACCAAACAGGTCATTTAAAATGTGATATCTGTTCATTCATAGATGTCTTGGTCACACCCACTACTCACGTCTCATTCACAGTTAAATCTGCTCTGTTCTCTGTGGCAGTGAGTGACTGCACGCTCACATACTGTACATAGTGCAAGCACAGTTCTCTGTTCAGTCTCCAGTACTGGTGGGTCTGACTTTGGAATCAAATCTAGTAGGAACTCATCACTTAAAGCCCGACTGTGTTCTGTAGTTTGACACATGTTGGAGAATGTTCTGGTCTGACCTGCTCCCACCTGCGCCCATGTAAATCCAGTCCGATTTCCCTCCCGTTGCAGATCTGTGATACGCAGCAGCCTTATTCACCAATGTCAACTTTGAGTGTGGTAGAAGTTGTGAGTGAAACATTGTGATATTACAACTGTATAAAACAGATTGTTGACTTTCACTCTGTCCAATTTCAAGATCACTGTATTATGACCAGCTTTACCAAACCAAACTTATATTGTTGCCTTATTTTTCATAGTAAAAAAGACCATACACACTTTTTCCATTTACTTCTAGATAGATTCATACATTATTTTTTAGAACTTGCACAAATCAGAGTACACTTGACTAGAGCTGAGTTATTAATGTTTAACATTTATTATTTTGGTTCTCGGGACGCTAATCAATCAGTGTCTGTTTGAAATGTTGCTGCTTTAGGGACAAACTAATCAGAAATTAAGAATAAATGGTTTCAGAAATCAGAAATGTGGTTCTCCTTTCAAAATCTGCTCTAAAGACTTACATTTTTTTTTTAATACAAGTAAAATACTATCCTATTACTCGATTACTAAAATAATCAATAGTTGCAGCTCTACACTTGACTCTCTATTACCATAAATTCAACAGTGATACTGTATCTAATTGGCGTACAACTCAGACTTTTGACCTTTTGACCTTGCACATATCTCCCATGACAAATCCTATGGAAATGAGGTCAGTAATCCTCTATTTGGCTTCTGTTTTGACGTCTTAAAGACTGATGTATGGTGTATCAGTGGCAAAGGAGTTCATACCACCACTCCGCATGTGTCTCGCATTGCCAAAAGTAGTCACAATTTTGAGAAGGGCGTGGTTCAGATAGGGCATCTGGCACAAATGTTAGGCCAGATTACTAGACTAGAGTGCAGAAGGATAATTTTGTGGACACAAGCCAAAATAAATAGTAATAGTGTTGTCATCTAAAAAAAACCAAACATACTAATTTCTGGATTTCCATTATAACGTCACACCGATCCTTTCTCATGAAACATAGGACCTTTCCGGGAAGCTCATCTGTAAAACTATTTACGGGACACAGAAGACAGGCTATTGTTCGGGTAAACATTTGCACCATGTATCAGACTGCCAGTGGCTCCTTTTTTCTGGGGAATGTATTTTAGGAGTCCGGACCACATGTGCTTATCTGCCTGAGTGAGCCAGCCCACAGTGGACCATGTGAGGCTAACATACCAGGGCTAATGCCGTCTGTCCGTCGTTCATATGATGAGACCTGACCGCGTCTGACCGAATGGTGGATGAGCTTGAGGTCTCATGTTTTTGAATGAATGAGGGGCTGATAAAAGCCTTGAGATTCATTGATAGGTTCATCGCTGTGGGCTATTTTGGTGGATGACAGGTGCAAGATGTGTCAATGATGGAGATTTATGCAGGTGTTTTGGTGGTTTTGAATGAACCCTGAAAATCTTCTATTTTCCTGTTTGTTTAGTAGTGAAGAATAACATCAGACAGGCCTGGTTTCACGTGAACAATTTACTGTTATTCAAATTCATTTAAAATTCAAGCCATGTTCAGCATTGTGAGTTTTGTCAGCCTTGGGACTGTCTATAGCCCGTCCGTCCATGGGAGTGGATCTCCTCGTTTGTGGTTCTCCTCGATGTTTCTAAGTTTTTCCCACTGTTTTAAGTTTTTCCTGAGGAGGGTCTAAGGATGGGGATACGCTTGGCTTTGTTTGGACATTACATTTGCTTCTTGTTTCACTGTTTTGATGTCTGTGAAGTCCTCTGAGGCGACTCTTGTTGTGATATTGGGCTGTACAATTGCAGTCCCAGCTCTCATATATCCGCTGAATGTAGGTAACTCTAGTTTCCCTCTGAATCAGAGGGGGGCAAACTAATATGTGGCTCCATAGGTTTTTTTAATCTGCCTCACAAAGCATTTGTGCCTGTCCAACACATTACATCAGTTCTGAGAATAATCACTCCTCATCTAACTCCAAACTTTGATGCACTGGCTAAGACGAGTGACCAATACCACTGCTATTTTGTTGCTATTTATGGCCTTTTGGTCAAAAAGTTTGCCCATAGCATCTCTAAGCGGTTCTAAAAGTGACATATCAAACATAAAAAAAAACATTAAGTATTAATTATAAACAAATAAGTAATTCAATACATAAAGTGTCGGATTCTTAGCATTTTCTCGGTACTCAAGACTCTTGACATTCTAATCTTTCACTCTTCTGTCACAGATGGTGCTAGGATACTTAGCTACAGTTGTCCTGAGGCAAAGCCAACGTCCTATTGGCTGCCATTCAGGACAACAGCCTCTCCAATCAACACCAATCACATAAACACATTCATTCATCATGGGGATTGGGGAATGAGTGAAGTGTCTTGCCCAAGGACAGAAAGACAGTCAAACCTTGAGTAATGTCAATGGGGTAGAGCCAGCAGACTTCTGCTAACTGGGTGAACTCTACTTTAGATTGGCTGTGGTGTCCTTTGGCATCCAACTCCACCAATCAATCACTAAGAGAAACCTCCAGACCTACATGATGGTTTAAGTTCCAAAAGAACCTAATCCATGCTCCCAGGGGTGCTCCTCCCTCAAAACCGAAGTCTAAATGTTTGCAGCCGTCGCCCCCTTTTGTGCCACGATCCTCGGAGGCGGTATTGTGTGACATCCTTTCTATGCTCTTGCTCTTGCACAAAGATTTGCTCCGCTTTATTACTTTCTCAAAGTGACCGGGTCCTCTGCGTTTGCCGCATAAATGGGCAGCAAAAGAAAGTGGTGTTATTTAGTGTTAAGGAAGATGGTGGGAAAACACGCATGTCGAAATATAAATAGAAAGAAAGTTTGGTTTTGTTCGGAAATGGCATTGAAGGGAAGACACTGCGGGAAAATTCAATAATTTTCAGGTTTTAGGCAAGTTTGCTTTCTTGACATACACTTTCACCTGGAAACTAAATGATGACCTATTCTTTACAATGAGTGTAATTATTGCATTGATTCAACATTTCTCCATAGAACTATAAGGGGAAATATAACTTCAATGACCATTTTCTCAAAATGCAATTTTTCTCCCATTGTGGGGACAACATCTCCACTTTAGCAGCTCCCACAGACTTCAACATCTCCACTTTAGCAGCTCCCACAGACTTCAACATCTCCACTTTAGCAGCTCCCACAGACTCCAACATCTCCACTTTAGCAGCTCCCACAGACACCAACATCTCCACTTTAGCAGCTCCCACAGACTCCAACATCTCCACTTTAGCAGCTCCCACAGACTCCAACATCTCCACTTTAGCAGCTCCCACAGACTCCAACATCTCCACTTTAGTCGCTCCCACAGACTCCAACATCTCCATTTTAGTAGCTCCCACAGACATCTCCACTTTAGCAGCTCCCACAGACTCCAAACTTTTAAAGCCTTGGTCTTAACAATATTTCAAAGGGTTGTTCAGAGGGATTTTTCAATATTTAATTCCTAGCCTGATTTGTTAAGTTTTGAACCTCAAAAAACAAGGCAAAAATTGGATTTTTATAGATTCATTCACTAATTTTTTATTCAAAATTATATGCAAAATCCTCTGAACAAAAAAACGAAACAAATTTAAACCCAGCTCTATCCATTATTTAAATTTCGTCGCCAAAAATATAGTCAATTTTGACCATTTTTAAGCATAAAATACCTTTGTTTTTATGACACTATAAAGTGACAGAAAACTTGAAATATATTTTTTCATCATAATTATAGTAGTAAATTATATGAATGAATGAATTAAGTTTTATTATTGTCTTGCATACTACTGCATGCCCAGCCCTTTCATGGGCTTATAAGACACCAATAAAAACAAAAGTTGCCAGACAGAGGCACAACATACAATACTTAACTTATTAAAATAAACAGGACTGCTGTCGCTTCCAGGCTCCACCAACAATTTAAACATTGGAAGCAAACAACATTTCAACTTGTCGTTGTCACTGCTCCAAAACATTTCAGGGTTATCAACAATAATAATAATCCACCACACAACACATTACGACGATCGTCGTACAAAGGACAATACAAAATGAGTTTCCTTTGCTTGGTAAAGTTTTTAGATGCTGCTGTTGGCACAGTCTGACCCTGGTGCCTTTTGGCCGTTAACACATGCCTACTGGCGTGGTGACGATGAGAGTGATGCAAGTGTCTGTCTAGAGCAGGCTGTCTGAGGCGCCAGGCCAGCACTGTAGATATTTACTACTACCCACAGCAGCCTTGTCACAGTTAGCGCTGATGTACGCACTAGATGCCGCTGGACGGTAGCTCCACGTGGAAAACCTTGTGAGAGCAAACAAAGGGAGCTTTTGCGCCTTGGGACTGAAATGTTGTGTAGCAGGTGTACTGACGCAGGCTGTAATGTCATGGGGATGGACATTTCTAAACTTGTTTGATGCTGCTAAGCTCCTTCCGAAATAGAAATGCTCCATCCACCATGTTTTAGTTTGCTCATTGTTTTGTATTGGATTGTGCTAGTGTGCTTTTCAGACTTGAAAATCTATGAACTTTGTAGTTACTGTTGAAGGCTTTAATAATCTAGTAATTCAAAACCACAAGGCTGTTGAGGAGTTGATATAACAATGACTTTATTTTTTGCCAAAAGGGAAACAACAAATCACCTGTTCATGTATGGAGTGAATGAATTAGATGAGCTACATTGTAAATCCTCATTCTATATCATCCCTAAACTCCCCCACATTGCACTACTTCTCTTGAAAAGAATAAAATTGAGGAAAGCTCTCAGCTCCTCCACAGCAGCTGCGCCTCCAGCTTTTACAAGACAAGATTCATACAAGTACAAACACGCATGCAGTTTGCGCCTCTTGGAAGTGCGCTGGGGCTCTGTTGGGCCTTTGTTGACGTTTTTCTAATTCTGCCATGGAGACATGGCGGATACACTGGACTCCCACCACCTGTTGCAGAAAGACAAACAGTTGTACATTGCATTGTTACAAGCTGCTCCTCCCCGTTGGACTGCAGTCTGTCAGTGGCCGGGCAGCAGAGGGTGATTCCTTCTTTCATTAGCCTCACATTCTCCCAATATAACTATCCTGGCTACTATGGACCCATGGGGCACACCAGGACTTTAGCTGGCTAGTTGTGTTAACAATCTTTCACTCTCTGATCCAATCAACAAATGGTGTCTATTCTTTGGTTGGTTTGTGGACAGCTTTGAGGTTTTGTTTGGTGCACTCCCCCTGTCTGCTTTTCCGCAACCAAAGACTTGCAAAGAATATGAAAAATCTAGGATTTTACCAATCCTAAAAAATGGTAAAATCACCATCAGGATTTTTTTTTTTTAATCTTGATTTTCGACTTGACTTTATTATTTATTTTTTCATATTAAAACTACAAAAATATTATTTAAAAAAGTGTATAATACATATTAAAACTATTAAAAAACACATTTTTCATTGTGCTCCTCCAAACTCAAAACCACATGCTGTTACTGCCACAAAATTGGATGCTGCACCTGATGGTTAAAAAGCCCCTTGATGATAATCACGATTAACCAAAGTCGAGATTGAGATTTCAGTTATTTTCCATGAATTGCCCAGCCCTCAGTAGGGTTGGGTATTGTTTACATTTTTCCCGATACTAGTACTTTAAGGATACTTGGTTTACGATACCGATACCTGAACAATACTTTTTTCGATACCTATACTAAATTATTTGTCATCTACACAAATAAGTAAATATCTAGATAAGTCTAATTGACCAAAATTCATCTTTGTCTCTTCTAAATTTGAGCTGTTTTGATGAGTTAGGTTTTAGTGGCTCATTTGACCTAACCACTTGTTCTAAGGTGTTTTTGACTTGTTTCTACAGATTTCTACTTATTTTTCATTTTGTCTTTTTATTTGGCAAAGTTTGAGTTTCACAACGTTGGACATAAAGGTACAGATCAGCATGGTAAGCAAAGCGAAAGAGAATACATAAATTAATAAATATATACGGATGCAGATATGATGCCCAAAAGTAGTAGGCAGAAGCAAAAGCTTGTGAGCACCTACCCCCTTTTGGATTCACAGTTCAGCAGTAGATATACAGTGCATTCATCAAGAAAATGATGATACTTTTGTCCTATTCCAGGGACATTATCAACCATACAACTAGTAATATTGACTTCAACACTTCAGTTAATCCCAAGAAAAGGCTGAAAAACTTTTACAAACTCTCTATAATTACAAATACCAAACATTGCTGTTAACCACCAGTCACCAATATATTCCCTTTAGTATTTAAAGTTATGTTGCCAATGGGGTAAGAAAATTGGTGTTGTCCGAGATTACCTTCAAGCGAGATTACCTTAGAATCAGTAAAAATTGTCATGAAATAACCATTGTTCATGTCATATTTACTACTGTCAATCTAGATGACAGTAGTAAATATGTCTAAACTAGTCAAAACTGCAAAACAAGACTAATATTCTCAAATCAAGTCATTTATACTCGTGCTTGTTTTTTAGTTTTGTTGTAGAACCATAAAACAGAACAATAATAGTTCTGTTTTATGGTCTTTTATTCAATAAAACACTGTTTCTTTTAGTGTTTTTATCATTTATTTGAGCTGAAACACTTTCTTTAGTGCAGTCTCAGTCCCACCAGGCAGACACATTCTCTTTCTAAAGAAAAATGTTTTTTTGTTTTTTTTTATTTTTACCATACTGGTATCCTTTAATGGTGGTACCCAACCCTAGCCCTAAGTATCAGGCCTGAAGAAAACAGACAAGCAATTGGGCGCATACTGTATGTGTTGTTACTCTCTGAAGTTCAACCATGTGTAAATTTAAAAGAGACTGATGCTGACACTCGGTCTTACTACGGCACACACTTATCACTCCTGTTGCGTTCATGTAAACCGGCCGTCCCAGTGTCAGGGGTGAGCTATACGATTACATGCAAACATAGTGCGCGTGGACGTGAAAGGGCAGAGGTTAAAAGAATTAGCAGGGAAGTCGGTGAATGTGTGGAGTGTGCCCGCCTGATGCCAGACTCGTTTTAAGAAAGGAAACACGTAATTATGTAGATGTTAAAATAGTGCGTGGTCGTGTGGGAAATGCTTGCACTGTAGTGTTAATGTGGAGGTGGACTGGCCTGGTCATTTTACATTTGGCAAAGATGGATAGTTATCACTGGTGCCTCTTTTAAATAACTTACTGTTAATAGACTCTTTATGATGAATGTGTATGTTGAGTGTTACAGTTCCTCTTGGTTAACTTGTGTGTTTGACTTGCTGATATAGAGCGAGAGTGTAAAGCAGGAAGAGTTATTTTGCCAGCCTCAAGGGTGATCCCCAGCCCTATGGTTAAGAATGACTAATGCTAACGCTAATAGATGTCCAGTATATGGTGCACATCCATGTAAATATGCCACGCTCACATTCGTACACCAGTGCACAGAGATTGGTGCGTATACTGTTACAAATATGTATGCACTGGACGCAGCTGGAATCAAACCATGAACCTTTTTCATGCTGTGGGCGAACATTGTCAGTGTAGGGGTGGGCGATATCAACAAAATGTATATCTCGATGTTTAGGGGGACTTTCTCGACAACAATAATCAAGCGGTATTTTTGCAAACCATCAAAAACATGTAAAAATGTGCAGGTACAGGTATTAATTTAGATCGCTGTTTATTTTTCAGCTTTTTGCTCATTTCTTGACTTTGAAAGTATACTAGATATTATTTGTACATCTTCCAAACAACAATTTCGATCATATTATCTTGGAGGCGATATATTGCCCACCGCTATGTCCAAGTATACAGCATCTGACTGAAATTCCCACACGAAGTCCCATCCTGGTACTAACTAGGCTACCAAATCTACCGAATCTTGACTACAGAACTACTCCTGCCACACACCTGTGTCAATGACAGTGCCCAGGTACTTGTGATCCTGGACCTGCTCCACAGTCTGGCTGTTAATGAGAGCAGGAGGAAGAGCTAACGGTGACCTGCCTAAATGGATGTGCGTTTCCTTTGTTTTGTTCACATTTATGTTGCGATTGTGCATTCTCAAGGTTGTACGACTATTATCTGCACCTTTTTGGTATCTATGCTAAATTATTATTGAAAAATAAAGCTAATAAAATTTCAGAAAGTACTTTTTTGTAGCATAGCATTTAACATTTGTGCTGGTAGCTGGTGTAACTTTATTGCACTGACGCCCAGGCCCCCTGATGCTAGTAACCTCTTTTTAGTTTTTCATTACCACAAAGTAGCTATTGTTTACTGAAAGCCTTTGTCTTGATGAAGGTGAATCTGTGTAGAACATTATCAAAAAAATGTACTAGACCAGCTAGATCTCTGAAGTGCACAGTTGAATATTAGATTGCTGGTGTGTTTCCTCAGTGGGATTGAGAGCTGGGTCAAATACAAATTTCTTCACAGTAAAGTAGTCCTGTACCTAATATCTGTCTAGTCCAGTCCACTGATGTCATATCCCTACATGTACAGTAAATCCTCGGGGGCGAAGGCTATGCTCAAGTGTCCGGGCCACATTCTTGCCAATCTTTTTCATGTCTTTGGATGCCATTGGGATCCGGTGCCGTGGTGCTGAGCGTGCCACCGCAATATATCACGCCTCTCTAAACAATATGGAGGCCTGCGCAGGACATATTTTCGCTGCGTGTATGTTTAGACGAGAAGGTCAAAAGTGAAGCAGAGCCTTGACCAGTGAAGTCTGGACTTAAGTTCTTACATTGCCAAGCCCGGCGTGGTCATAAATTAAATATTTAGGTTTATATGGGCTGCAGATGTCTTTATGTATTATTTGTGAATTTCAAAAACAAAAATACCAACAAAAATTTTGAAATTCGTGATCAGCCTTTGCTTAGACTTTATTTAGTCCCGGTTTTGTATTGGGTTAGCCCTGGTTGGTTGTTACTCTTCAAGGACAATAATTTTGTACTTTTGACCAGAGTCGGCTCTTTGGATACTCAAGGTTGCAGAGTGCAGACCTTACTTGAGCCAGGTACACAAAGTAGTGCACTACTTGGTAATAAGACCATAAACTCAGAGCGCTTGTATGATTGACAGTTGTAAAATAGATACATAAATGAGTAATTAAAACAATTATATCCCTTTCCAACCATGTATGATTGTTTAATAAGAATTTATCTGACAAAGGTTGCAGCTGTAATTCAAAAATGTCTCTTAGAATTTACAGAATTTAATGCCCAACAGCTTTATTTTAGTACCCATTTCTCTGCAATCATCAACATTAGCGAGGCTTCCAATTCAGTTAAAACAGTCTGTAAAACATGACATGTGTTCCCTGTCATCATTCACACTATTAAAGCTGTAATAATGGGTGCAGGCCGTGAATAAATGGCCGTGGGCTGAAGAGATTTTCACTGTGCTGTACGTCACTGACAGGTTCCTGAAAGCAGGGGCATGCCCTGTTTAGGGGGGCATTAGGAGGGAGGGGGAATGTGGCGCTATGTTTGGAATCTGAGATGGCGCTGCGTGCCAGGCCTCACGTCTCTGCTCTGTCCCCTGGGGCAGCCTCCGGCATGCTCCCCAGTCCTACTAAACCTGGAGTGAAACGTGCTCTAGCAGGGTGTGCAATCACAATGTACCACAACATTATCTTTATAATGGGGTTGCAACATTTAGACTGAAAAGATCTACTTGTGTCATACAGATATCATGCTCAAGTGACAGCGATTTAGTATTTCATCAAGATTATTGCACAAATTAGTCCTAAATCAAACTATGTTGGTGTCAAACAAAAATGTCCAGTCCAAATAGTCCAAATTCAGCACAGGTTTAGACTGAGCGAGCACTCAAGGAGGTCAAGTACATTTTTGCAGTAAAGAATGAAAGTTCTTAACCAGTTAATGTGTACATGTCCAATCACACACATATTGTGTCCCTCAACATGGTCAATAATAACATTTGCTTTTTTCAGTGCTTTTTCATACAATCAAAAGTTGCTTTACAATTTCATACATGTTTTATTCACTCTCCACTCCATAAAACCTTTATGTAATGTCATTTTGGAAATCTCTGGATGCAAATATTGGGTTGTATATTCAATTAGGGCTGTGTACCTTTGAGATCCTGGCAATACGATATGTACCTCGATACACAGGTCACGATACGATACGTACCTCGATACAGAGCCTTCTCAATACAATTAGACACTCTTCAATACGATTCAATAACAAAACATGGACCTAAAGCTCATTAGTTAATCGTGAACATATCCACTTACTCAAAAAACTGAACTCAGTGTATTATCTTGAAGAATAAAGAACATGAAGTACATTTTGGTTAAATGTTTGCCACATAAATTGCTCAGAATAATTGGTCGGACTCAGTGTAACTGATCTCAAGGTTCACAATACAAACTCTTTTACACTTTTCCATGATTTTCCCTCCAGTCTTGCTGCCGTCTAACACCTGGGGGAAGAACGATACCAAGAGCCACGATATCGATATCTTTTTTAATTATATCGATAAGTATCTAGGTATTGATATTTTGAGCACACCCCTATATACAATTCAACTAAAATTTAATTATTTAGTTACATTCCTATTTCATGAAAACATTTCTTGCTGAATATTTAGCGTTGAACAAAGGATTACAAAAATGTACCTCAAAGTAATATGAGAGACAAGTTCCCACTATTACATATTTGTTGATATTTACAGTCTTTTGTTGGTCCTAATTAGTGCTCCAATTTAAAAATAACCTCATCAACATTTTTGGCAAACACCCCTTCTCCTCCTCAGCCCTCACTTCACTGCTGGACCGTTCTGTTTGTGTGTGTGGCATTTTGGTTCTCTGCCCATCCGGTGACATGCCGGTGGAAGTGCTCACTGATTAACTCCGGGACACGCCCCCATTGAAAGTGAGGTCACAGAAGGTGTTTTGAACATTTCTATGCACAAATGTATAGGAATGTAGCTTTATTGGCAATTTTATGATATTGAAAACATATACAGCATTGGCTTGTAAGCTTCTGAGGCTGAAAAGCATTGTTTTGATGCATGAGTAGGAAGGAAAGTGTTAGCATTGCACCGCAGAAAGAGAAAGAACTGCTTAAATGCTCACTGGGACGCAGGGCGAGTGCGGACCTGCCAAGATGGTTTTCAATTTTCTCTTAGGGCCAGGAAAAATCTTTGCTTGTTCAATTTTGCCCTGAGAAATCAATGTGTCACACTGATAAAACAAGGCAAGGGTGTGGTGTCAGCTACAGCAGGGCATGTGTTGACAGTGTAGGTGCAGCGACTGGCCGATGTTCGGGGCAGTAAATGCCACGCCAAGTCCATTTCCACAAAGAAAGCTTTGAGTGTGATACATTATTGATCAAAGACGACTTTCAGAGGATGTTTTGAATAAGACCAGAGCCTACTAAAGGCAAAGTGTGAATCCTGGAGTCTTGCATTTACTGGATACTGTGTTGGGCAGAATACTTAGAATTTGTATTTAGTTACAGAATACTGAATACTTAGCTTAAGCTGTATTTTTGTCCAATAAGGGCATTGTATTCACATAAATTTGTGTCAGATTTATGAAACAATGTGACGTATGATGAAAAGTATGTGTTGATTAGCATTATCTTTATGGTTATAGTTACAAGTAAACTTAATATGAATGATAACAGAAAAAGCTTTATTTCACTCATGTGGCTGTGTGATGCCATTTACTGTCAAAAAACCTGTTTGTTTACGCTTTTCAACTAGAACCTAGCCAAATGTCCCTGATCAAACGTTTACATATTGTGCATCTTGAAATTAATCAATTATTTCAGAGAGTCCTGTATTTCAGCTGAAGTGAGTTTTTCTTCGCTCCTGAACAATTTTCCTGGCAGTTGTTGAAGGTCATGTGAACGTTAGAGCAGAGACATTTGAGTAGTTTCTGTTTCATTATGATTTCAAAAGAGTAAACTCGGTTCTTTGTCAATAAATGGCTTCGCACAACCAGTAATCATGAGTTATGAATTAACCATGATTTTCGGAAAGTAACTGTGTTCTAAATACCCTCAAATGAAAATGAGCATTTTAAATATGTATGTACTAAATACATATATGCCGTTACTAGAACACTGACTGTATATGAAAACCCTTTTGAAGAGTGTAGTGCAGGGCTTGATAACATTAGCCAGTAGTGAAACAAAGGTAGATTACTATAGTAGCTCGCAACTGCTATTAGTATTTTACTCTCACTAACCTAAAAAAATCAGATTTTGTGTAAAAGCTAAAGATTAAATGTTGTGTACATATTCTAGTCTAGTTCTAGTCTAGTGTCATGTTATTGTTGTATTATACAGATTATACATTTTTTGTCTTATATGTTATATTAAAATAAAGAAAAAGGTCTTACACCACAGTGCACAATGGCCAGTGAGCAAAAAAAGCTAATGTCATAACAGTATAAGTGAGTGAAAAATGATGGATTGAACAATTTGCCCAATTATTATTTAGCAAATTGTTCTGCCTCAAAAAAAGCTGTTGGTGTCCACAAATTTTGATCAGTCATGACTTAGTTTTTTGTATGTAACACATGTTTTCAAAATATATATTTTTTTTTCAACTGGTATGTCATTTTTACAAAGATCCTTTATTTTTAATGGAGTGAACAGACATGATTCAAATTTGCACAAGCTTTCCTCTCAGTTGTATTTCTCCCCAGGTGCAGAGTGCATTGTGTTCATGTATGGTCCATGATTGACATAAAGATGGTGAGATATCCTTCAGGGTTAATCTTTTCAGTGACCGGACTGCACCTGCCACTGCCGCCTGTTATGGATTGGCTGATTGTTTGAATCGTCCCGCATGGCCTCCAAGATAGCGGCTACACTCTGCACACTCTATCAAAAAAAGGCCAAAACAGGAAGCAGAGCAGCGCTAGCATCATTAGTCCGGTGTTGATAATTCCGAAAGATGCAACGGACTGATCTTGTTCCCAGACATTCACGAGAAGGAAATGGACCATTGTCAGAACTAGCGCCAGCGTAACCTCCGGAAATATACCACACTTTTCAAACGAATAACTGATGATATTTTCTGTGTCTTTTTTAGCTCTTCCATGTCGCGTATGTCCTCATCAAGTTTGCCAATTCCCCCCGGCCTGACCTTTGGGTGCTGGAGCACTCCGTGGACAGTGGGCGGACTTATACTCCCTGGCAGTATTTTGCACGTATGTCAATGTCATGACCTATTCTGAAATTATCAAAATAATCCAAAGCCACAAGGAATTTACTGCACTTTACCCTAGTTGGCATCAAAGAGTAGTTATCAGAACGTATAGCAGCTAGAATGATAGCATAGTTTGTATTGTGAGCTATCTAGCCTTGTAAATACTGACCTTTTCCCTGTAAGCAACCATAAAACCAACATGGCATCAAAAAAAAATCCTCAGAAGTTGAGTTAATCTATAATCTAGTTTAAAATAATGCCATTCCATATAAGTCTCACTAAATATTTTGTGAATGGCAAAGCTTACTGTGGTATTACTGAAGGATATAGGCATTATTCCATTTAATACTAATTACACCTGTGTTTTTCCTGTCGCTCTAAGCCAGATTGTCTGCAGTGAAACAGGCCCCATTGTGGAGACGGATTAGAACGTGCGCAAAGGCACAAATTTAGCTTCTCTGCAGCTCAGCCTCGACAGGAAATGCATGTTTGTGTGATTTTTCCGAAACAGAAGTTCTTACTAGGAAAATTTACCTTCTATTTTTAAGGTCTTATACATGATTCTTTTTTTCTTTTCATAGTGAAATGAACTCTGTTTTTTGTCCTTCAGTTTATTGTAAATTTGTTAAAAAAAAGACAAGAAGAATTTGCTTAAAGAGACTATACCTGATTTTTTCCAAGTAGAATGAAATTTGTTTTTTCCTCCTTTCATGTATTGCAAACTCAAACAACTGTGAAACTACTGTGCATCTAAATATAAAGCATTTATTGTCCGTTTCATGGGTTGGACGCTAGCAGTTCTGTGACTATGACCCTAAAAAGTGACCCTGCTAGTTGTGAAATGTGCATATAAACTCATATCTAAGAAGAAACAGGATTTTAGAAATGTGTTAGGAAAGTTAGGAATGTGTTTGGACCAAAACTGTCAATTTATATTACTCGCTCCCTCTTACATTAACTGTATTTAATTTTTTTTTTTTTTTTAATCAGGTATAGTGCTTTTAATCTCAAATTAATTGGCTAGGTGTTGTTGCTGTGTCAGGATTGCTCCCTAAAAATCCTGGTGAAGAATTGTGATGTTAAAAATGTGTTAGGAAAGTTAGGAGTTTCGGAGTGAGTTTGGATCACTACTAACATTCACACTGTCTATAATCATCCACACTTCAGTACACACTGCCATTTACCGATATTAATAAGTAGATTCAGACATAGGTTAATGTACTTTTTTTGCAGATTCAAAGCGTGAGTGCATAGAGCGATTTGGAAAGCAGCCCAACGCCCGAATAGTAAAAGACGATGACCAGATCTGCACGACAGAATACTCCCGGATTGTCCCGCTAGAGAACGGAGAAGTAAAGCATTAAGCACTCTACTACGGCTAATACCACAATTTCAAAGTTCTGATTAAAGCGAAAGTATTTTGCGCAGATTGTGGTGTCTCTGGTCAACGGTCGCCCTGGTGCCACAAACTTCACCTACTCCCCGGTGCTGCGTGACTTCACCAAGGCCACGAACATACGGCTACACTTCCTCCAGACGAGCACCCTGCTGGGCCACCTCATCTCCAAAGCACAGAGAGACCCCACCGTCACTCGCAGGGTACAACATAGTCTTTACTGACACAACATTCGAGCACTGCTTATTGGCTCGCTCTCCGCACAATCGTCATGCAATAATAATTAGGGTTGGGTACCGTTAAACGATACCAGTACGGTATCGAAAAAATAATGAAGGTACTACTGGTATCGAAAAATAAATTGGTACCGAAAACTGGTACTGAAAAAATATTTATCGTTAGAAAGCAAATTCCTCTTCCTGGTGGATCTGAGACTGCAGTAAAGAAAGGGCTGAGGTGTTTCGCCTCAAATAAATGATAAAAACACTAAAAGAAACAGTATTTTATAGAATAAATGATCATTATTGTTCTGTTTTATGGTTCTACAACAAAACTAATATCAAGCACGAGGATAAATGACTCGATTTGAGAATATTAGTCTTGTTTAGAGCA
>OMNZ01096067.1:0-13992 GCA_900303255.1 Lesueurigobius sanzi
ACACCAAATGTAAATAGTTAGCTCTGTTAAATGCTAATTAGTGATGAAACACAGTTTTTATCTGGTGAAATCAAAATCCCCACTCTCCGACACAAACCAACTGGGAACAACAGACAGTTCTACTTCTGGGGAAAACCAGTTCACATGAATGCGGCATAAAGCCCGGCCCGGAGTGTTACCAAGGAGACACCCTTCAAAATGATTGAGTTGCTATTTATTTTTTAGATAATTATGTTATTATATATTATATATTTTAGACAATATGACCAATCTTTGGGGTAATGATATTTGTGGCCCTGTGTATGGAGGACCCAGACTGCCAAAAATATCTGTGGCAATTTATCAATTTGAAAATGTTCTCTCTCCGTTGTATTATACATTATAGTTTTATTTTATTGTTGAGGTAATTTTCAAAATGTTTTAATGTTGAAATAGTACATAATTATAACAAATAAATAACTAAATAATTATAACAATCCTGATAAAAACTCTGTTTCGTGCGCTTCATAAAAATCTAGATCTCCAGGCCTCGCTGACTTTGAAAGTAGCTCGCGAGCCGAATTAGTGTGAGCACCCCTGATGTAGGCTATCGTAGTATAGGCCGCCGTGTTCAAAGCATGTGAAAAAAGTTGCGGCTTATAGTCTGGTACAAATGTATGCACTATTGGGGGCTCCTGGTGGTCTCGGGCCCTAAGCAGCTGCATAGTCTGCTTAATAGACAGGGCCGGCCCTATTCTCTCCCATAGAGTTGTATTGGCACTTAATTGCTCCAAATGAAATAGAATTCTGAACCAGGAACACAACCTATTGAACATTATGCTATGTTTTAATCATACATCTTAACATCCATAGATAATAATACTTGTGAAATGAAAGAGACAATGACCTAAAGTTACATCCAACATCATTAGACAAAGGGATATTCAGGGGCTTTGCATGAAACAAAAGTCATCGAAGTACCGCTCTTAAGTCGCATGCGTGGTTAAATCTGCAAAGATATGAGTTCTACTCTTTTCATCCCCCAAAAAGTGTTGCAGAGGCTGTCTCCTAAATCAGAGCTCTCAACATTTCAAATTGAAGTAAATTAAAGATGCAGGGAGAGGCTAAGTATAGAGAGCGACTGGGGCATGTCATCTCGCACTTGTCATTGTGAGGAAAAGTCCTGGATAAAACCAGCGTTCGCAAATGGAGCAGGGACCATGATGGCACATTGTGAGACAAGATGTGAGCGTAATAACCCAATTACTCTTGTGTCTGTCTCTTCTGCCTCTCCCACTCTTCCCCAATGACTTTAGATAGATCTTACTGCGCGGTACATTATTGCAAAGTCATGACTGTAGATATATACCCCTTTAAGACCAAGAGATTTGATTAGTCAGTTATAATTGTGCTGCTGTTTCATGTCGAAAATTGCCTTTGAAAAGTAGTTTCGGATATTGGATCTACAAGAATCAACAGACTAGAATAAGGCAAGCCACAGCAAGTAAAAACATTTTGAGCTAGTTTTCTCTCTTAACATCAACAAAAATAGACCAAACTCACCCTTTACCATGTCTTTTTTATTCATAAATCCTTTGACAATCCTTTGATCCTTTGTCAAGATGAATTTACACTCTTAGATACAACCCAGTGCAGATCAATACAACGGTAACAAGTAGTCCTTCGCATACCTATTTGTCTAATATAGCAGAAGAAACAGTGAAGTAACTAGAAGACAAAATTGAACGAGCGCTTGTAATGTGTTATGAAGCAGTCAATGGAATAATGTGTATTTGTAGATAGGAGGGTCATAACATCCCAATGGCCTTTCTTTATGGTTCTCTTAGAGCCTGCATGAACAGAGCTTAGGTCTAGGTCTACAGTAGGTCTAGGTCTAAAGATTGATTGGTTGATTGATGTGTTACAAGAATGCATAGGTTGTGTACATGTGACATCAAAACAGTATAATGAACAATCTTTATTGTCATTGCAACAAGTACAACAGAAATTGTAAGTCCAGTTGGTGTCTTCCAAAACAAAAAAAAATCAATAAATGTTAAAAGGCAATTAATTCTTTAAAATAACACATGACACACTCATCAGTTACATTATGTCTATGGTCGGTTACATTTGACAGCATTCAGTGGCAACTGCATTTGGATAAAAACTGTTCTTCAATCTATTTGTCCTGGTCATAATGGACCTACTCCTTGAAGGTAGTAATTGAAAGAGGGATTGTCCTGGATGTGAGGTGTCCTTGATGATGGTTTGGGCCTTCTTGAGGCAACGTGAGCTGTATAGCTCTGTCAGAGAGAGGAGAGGGCAACCAGTGATCTTCTGAGCAGTTTTAATAAATAAAGAGCCTATAGTTAAAAATTGATGAGGGCTAATATCCGGTGGACTGCAAACTCAGGATTGAACAACATGGGGCTTGGCGGCGGTAGCCTCTGCTGATCTAGCTGGACACAGCTACGGGACTCATCAGCCTGGGAATCATCCAGCCCATCATAGGAGTGGATCCCTTCCCCAATGTGGTTCCCCTCGAGGTTTCTCCATTTTGTCCCATGTGGTTTTCTTGAGTTCTCCTTGCCGTGGTGGAGGGTCTAAGGATGTGGGAAACCCCAGGCTGACATTTCATTGACATGCCATTGTTTGATGTTTGATATTGACTTGTTGTGTTTGTGCCGACCTCTGAGATGACTCCTGTTGTGATATTGGGCGTTACAAAAAACTGATTGATTGATATCTCTGTCTACTATCATTATTGTTCCTATTCAGATTAAACAAAAACTAAAGTCAAATTGTTTTCTCTGATCAGAGGTCACAATATACAAAAACATGAGCATCAATTTGATCAGATGAAATGACTTAAGCCAAAAGATGAAAAAAGCAGGTTTGTAGATCAAAACACCACCAAATAGTGATCAGGGAAAACATTTGTGGATTTGTGGATCTGTTTAGTACACAAGAATGCCTTATTACATTATGCAGCCTACCTCTAAACTACTAATTATACACTTTATTCCATTGTGTATGTTACAGAATGTTAGCACATTACACTATATTTGGTGTGTAAAGTAGTGTAAAATAAAGTGTTACCTCACTGGATACACCTGCATGTTCTTAAGGCACTAATCAGCATCCATTTCCCGACGCCTGGTTTACTCGTCTGAAAGAAGTCACTTGAATTGATGCCCTCAGTGACACTCAGACACTTGATATATGCAGCTGATGATGGCCGTAAAGATCAAACGGCTGAAGAGGGAATTACAGGCAGACTATGCAGATATTCATTAAAGATCAAACACTCTCTCGATACGATTTATAAGGACCCTGTGGTAGGAATGGAGATGAAAGCAGCTGGGAGCATGTCACCTGCGACTATAGCATTTGTGCAGAACACTTTTATACCAAGAAAGAACAAATATTATTTTGCATACCTATCAATGTATAACTTTTAACACGCAAAAAAACTTCAAACCTAGAATTGAACCAAATCTAAAGCCTGACTAAGCAGGTAAATCTAGGACAAAGCCATTTGAAAAGTTTGTTTAAAACAATCCTCACAAGGATTAAAGTGGACTGAAAACATATTGTAAAACATTTGTCAATAAACAATAAACAAGAACTAAACCAGGATCTACACCGGTCTTCACGCGATAGACTACACTGCATTATTATGGAGTCTAAATCAGGACTTGAACTGCAGGAGACATGTCAATGCAGTGAGAGAAACACTCTTTTAATGTTATTCTAAGCGTTACACAGAAAACATGCTATGTCTTTTTTTACTTCGTAAACACAACAGTCCTGTGGAGTATTGGCCCTACAGTCTGAACACTTGGTGTTTTGTTGCTAATCCATCTGGAGTTGAGGGAAGCACAGTCTGTGTGCAAGTCCTGTTGAGAGCAAAACTCATAACACATTCAGCCCAAGTAGTGCAGGTTTGAGATTTTGGATTGAATCCAAAGACAAGCACAACGCTCCATGCTTTATTCACTCTTTTATCTTCTTGGTTAATGACAGATTGCTGTGGGTTATGCAGTTATGTGACACATAACTCAAATTATAACTTAATCTCAGCACTTGTTTAATCATCATTATCTTTTGTTCAAGTGTGAAGCTAAATATACAGGGCTGTGTGTTAGCATCGGGTGACAATGTTCAGACAATTCATCCTCACAAACATGAGACATAAGGGGTCATTTACTATAGGTGTTAAGTTGTGAGCATGACTCGAATATAGCAACTGTTATTTTATGGGTGTGCACCTAAAAGTTATGGAATTATGGTTCACTTAAAATGAATGAAAAGTTTGGAATGAATTGAAAATGTTACATCAACCTTTTCCACATAACCCTGTTAATTACAGTAAATGTAAAACAATCCATTTTAGCCCTGATGAAGACCTAGTTGGGTCGAAACATGTTGTCTAGGCCATCTAAATAAAGGCCTTTTAACTACTTTCCTCGTGCTGCAGTTTTTTATGGTAAACTTTGATCCCTTTTGTTCCAAGAGCACCCTTTATTATTTCTTCTACACCTGAATATTATTGAGCAACCAGCCACTCTCTGAGTGTTAAAATGTAAAACAATGTTGTTGTTTAACGTGAGCAAATAAGATTAAATATAATGTATTGTATTAATTAAAACCACACTGTCACAACACTATTTTACAGTGAATTAACAGGGTTTGTGACATATCATTTTCAATTAAATCTTTTATCTCTTTGAGTGTAGAAATGGTGCATATTAGAGTTTTTCCCAGTCGTTTTGGCACATTTCTCAGATCAGAACAAACATTTTCAAAGTGTTCAATCTGCAAATGATTAGGTTGTTTTATCACATCACAAAGTCATTTTCTTGTTGCTTTTTTGCAGATAGCAAATGCTTAGGAACATAGTTCCAAATGATTTTGTACAATCTTCTGGAGTATTTACACTTACTCTCAATTACACAGTCAGACCCATAAAAACATGGACATATTGCTTCATTGTTTTAGACATAGTCACCTAAATGGTTAAACCATGTCGTAAAAGATCAATCATGATATTTTCCACACTCATGGCAGGAGTTTTACAAGATCAGTCTGAATGAAACTGTTATGAATACACTGGAAAAATACACAGTACAACATATAACGAGTGATGAAATTATTGTTGAAACCAGAATCAGGAGAAGGCTCTCAGACGGCTCTGTCCTCTGACAGGGGCTCAAAAGCCACTCAAACATTACAGTCATAGTCACTGTGATATAAACTAAATACAGTTTATGTGTGTGTAAAAACAAAACAAAAAGTTAAATACAATAGTCTATATACAAACAGCAGTCATGTATAAAGTTCTAACCTGTTGGTGATTTTGATTCATGGACAATGACAGAAATAAATGAGTCTGTGGTGTTTACTGCTTCAGCAGAAGCTGAGACTGAAAATAGTAAACTGTAAAATGTCAGTAAATGGCTTTATACAACATACGTATTTTCCTCCTTAGAAACATTTTTGAAACACAGATGTCTGTTTCTGCAGGAGAAAATACGACCAGTGGAACCATTTTGATGGTGATGTTGAAAACGTTGCACTAAGATATTCTGGAGGCTCTGAGGTGTCACTGAGATAAATACTTACTTTTGATGGATTAACTAACCCTTTTGAGCTTCATTTTCCAATTAAGACACTGTGTTTTGCGGTTTGTATGAACTGTTTTGTATGAATGTACTACAAATTGATCTGAGAAATGTGCCAAAGCGAGTCGCGACTGGGAAAAACTGTAACAGTGCTGCAGATGTGAGAGCGTGAGCAGAATATAGGCTACGTGCAAAAGCGTGTGCTGCTTAAACCATTCAGCACTTTAGTGAGGACAGTCACATATAAATGTATGACTGATAAATGATAATTATTAGGCTACTTTAAAAATAGCCACATTTTTTTTTTTATGCCAAATCAAAATTATGCAGAAAGACTGGTTGAGATTTGAGTAAAAAAAAAAAAAAAAAAAAGGAGACCCTCCACCAAGCGGTAGGTTCTAACCCAGAGCTGGATCCGCACAGGAGAAGTCTTTCTGTGTGCATATAGCAACGCACAGGCCAACACAGAGGGCAGACAAGGACTGAACTTGGGACGAGGATACGAGGATTTGATTATATCTTCCATAGAAACAGGATAACAGTATAAAAGAACAGAATACAGGCTTGCACCCTACAGACACCAAGGAACAGGGGAACGCAGAGCAGGCGAGTCCTTTCTCCCAAATCATACGCCGTGTCCAGACCCAAACTCTTCACTGTAAGGACGTGAACCACTCCAGTTCAAAATGAGAGACACGGCCATGTGTCGCAGGTAGGCTGAATATGTTTTCTTTATAACCTGCACACCGTCAAACCAACACATTGTTATTTTATATTTGTTACTGAATCATATTGAAGCAGTTAAAATCATTTTCAGTGCCACATCTGTGCGTAAACTCCATTATTCTGTCCACGTTAGCGCGTACTCTCCATTTTACGTGTGCAAACACATAACCCCCACACTATAGATTATTTGAGCCTGTTTGTTGTCTCCAATACACAGCTGTGTGCACTGAGTTAGTTTTATTGGACCCCATTATACAGTTATGCTGTGTGGTTAGTGGCTTTATGTGGTTGTTTATAAACAAGATGTGTCCATTTAATTGCTAATTAAAGTCTACATTACAAATCCTCACTTAAATGGCCTGTCTGCTTTGGCGTCTCAATTACAGCCCCCAGAGGAAATACAGAGAAATGCCATTGATCACACAGCCACTTTCACATCTCAACTTTCAGCTTCTGTCACATCAAATGAATTCAGTGAAGAGGAAGAAGCAAAGGGGGCGTGAGACATGCCGGCTAATCTTTTTATCTTAGCCACAAAAATACCTGCACACCAATCTCGGGGTTGGTTTCCCCTACCTCCAAAAACGTGCTGGTCAGGCTGATCCACAATGGCGCACTGAGTTGCAGCAGCTCGGGACTATACCCTGCTTATGTTCTACGTGTTAGGGAGATACCACATCATCTCAGCATCTTCAGTCCATGCCTCAGGGAGAAGACTGCAGAGTCTCCATCAGTGACAGGCCCAACTGACTGATGGACAGCTTCATCCACCAGGCTGTCAGGAAGCTGAACCCTCCCCTTCCCTCTCTCTGCTGCCCCCTATAGTGCTCATAACTGTTACTATTGTCTTTTTATTTATCACTGGTGTGAAATACGGCATTTCGATTATCTGCACATGCACACGTGAGACAACACTGATCATTTCTGCAGTCACACGCAGACGTTGTCTCATTAAGTCCAAATTATAGACAATGCTTTGTATTCTTGGGTCTTCTGACACAAATTACATGAATCATATTTACAGAAGTCCGCACAGCACTAAACTTTGGCAACAACGCGCTGTGATCACATCCACCGTGACTGTTTTAAGACCTGCTCTAAGCAGCTGTTTGTCTGCGGTAGCATTTCCAGATTAGTCTCCAGTTTAGAATTATCTAAAAAAATCTTGCATACCCTATCTTTAGTAGTTTTAAACCTTTTCAGGCCATAACTGTAATGTGGAATGACTTGTTCTGTCAGTTCAAGACACTATTTGAGTGAAAGCTTTAATTGACTGGGCATAAAAATCACTACAAACATAAAGCTTAGTTACTTACTTTAAGGTGCATTATGTACATTTTTATGTAAAAAACAACAACAACTTTATATTAGTAAGTATTTGACCTCTTAGTGGCCCAGTGGTTGTATGGGTGCAGCATGGCACCTCCACTTTCCAACACAGTGGTCTTAATACGCTCCTGGAAGTAATTTGGAGCGTCATAGAGGGAGTTGTGTAGGAAAGTAATGGTGCCTTTCTGCACCATACAGCCACTGGGTCAAAAAGGTCAAACATGCACTAATATCAAGTTTGTTTTGTCACGTCAAAAGTTACATAATGCATCTTTAAGACGGATGTCAAAGTGCTTGGAGACAACATCATGAAGAAGCTGAGGAGCTGGAGCCAGATCAACAGTATTAGAAACAGAATGACACCTGGAGGCAGTGGAGATTGTGGAGGCTGTGTTGGTGATTGCTTCAAGGGTAAATGTCACATCAAACCTCCTGGTGTTAAGAATTGGATCCCTTGTATCTCAGTGCCTCTGGGGACTGATGCATCATTCGGAGCAGCTCATTACTCTCACAGGGAACAGTTCACAGCTCTTGAAATGCACAGCCACCTTTTACCAGCGATTCCAGTCTCTGACACATACACGCACACGCCCGGAAGGTCAGCATTAATTAAGGGTCTTGAGATGGAGATGGATCACGATGTTGTTTGTCAATGCAAATACAAGTGTCCGGGTCAGAGACACAAATCAGTCCTTCTTGTTTATAAGTGAAGACTCTGCACAAAATGAGTGACACTGAGTGGGAGATAAGTTAATGCCAATCTGTCAGCTCATACGCTCAACCCACTCTAATCTAGACCAGTTTTTCAAGCAGTTTTAATTCTTCTTGCATGATCATTGCTTTATATTAATCCTGAATACAATTTTGATGTTGGATTTACGGCTTTTAGGGTCGTTGAGACCGAGACTTAGACTGATAACAAAGTGTCTAGCCTTTAGACCAACGAAATGTGGGACTTAGAATTCTACGTCCCACAGTTCTACTGGTTCTTTATAAGTTCCACTGTTCCACAGTTTCTCAGTGCTGACAAAGCTCTTTGGATGAAGAGCGAAAGACTTTTAAGAATCTTTGTCAATGATTTACTGCTTTTGTTGGGCTTCAGGTTTAATAATGCTATCACATTTTGTACACTTGGCATATTACCCTTTTTCATTCAAAGCTACAATCTACAATCTACAAGCTATTCTTTCTGTCTGACTTTTTTCATCAATAAGTGTCAACAGTGAAACCTGCTATGCATCGGCTCAATCTAAGCCGCTAATACCACTCTCGGAGGCAGCTAGACCTCTACTGCAGAGGTAAAAATGGCAGTAGTAGATATTAGATTATTAAACTAACAGACTTTTCACAGGATTTCAACAGCAACTGAACTGGTAAGGGAGACTCTTTTTTTCTTTCTTTTGTAACTTCTTTCAGAAAGCTAAACCCTGTGTTAGAGTGGCAACTGTTGCTTCTTATTTTGTGATCCTTGCATGTGTCTGTGTTCACGTGGTGGTGGGGCAGGTGAGGGGTGAGGTGACCGTGAACCAATCAGAGAAACATGGATGTGACGTAAGCGGAGTAGGAAGAGTGGCGAAAATGTCCTTTTGTTAAAGAAAAACCTTCAGAGCAGCCAGTTGTGGTTTTGAGGACAAGTTCAGCTCATTCCAAACAGAACATAAGGCCGTGCTAAAACATCGTCCGTTGCGGCCGCCATCTTGACTAGTTATTGCCTGATTCTGGTGCTGAAAATGACCCATCACTAACTCCCGCCTCCCGTGCTGTTGGTCTGGTAGTGTTCTCACCAGAGTTTGAGCCACTAAACGGCACAATCCCAGACTGTCTTCCAATGTATCTACATGGTTTGCCAGAGAGGTGGGAGTCATGGAACTATCAGTGCACTGAGAGGCGGAGGAGGTGCGGAGATCGTCTCTGCCTCTGTGGGACAAAGTTACATGCAGTTCATCTAGTCATGTCTATTATTATTATTTGAATATACACTATCTGATATCATTCCCTACATAGAATAATAAATAAAACATGGTTAACCTTGTGACACTTGCACTCACTTACACTTAACACCTCCAGATTCAAATGATTATTTAAGACTTCACAGATTAATTATCCATTTCACACACAGTATTCTTATGGTGGAGCTGAAGGGGAAAACAACTGGAGGCGGAGAGGAGTCACTGGGGAGGGCTCATAGTGTGATTTTAGAGAGAGCGAGCATGTTGTGTGTGCAGCTGTAGGTACAATTTACAAACTGCAACAGTGGCTCAGATGGTAGAGCACAGGTTGGTCAGTTTAACAAGCGCATAAATGGAAGCACTTCATTCTCTGAGAATATTAAGAGTAATATCACAAGACAGCTATTCTCTTAATTGTATTTGAGCAGCAGGGATCCAGATGGCTAAAAGTTTATGCAAGTCCTAAATTAGTGTTTGGTATCTTGGCTTAGGAAGGAGTAAAACCTCAAAATCTCTCTGGGGTGACCACTGCGCGGCTTTAAGCTCTGGTTGTATATAGTTAGCACCGCTGTGTCTAATTACTATAGGCTCTGGTGTCCTGAAATCCTCCTGTCAGGCTGAAGGAGCTGCTTTAAAGCTTAGTAAAAGAGGCTAATTGCACTTTGGATGATTGTTCACAACAACGGCTGTTTAATTGTTGAACCCAGAGAGCTTTGAAATGTGTCAGATTATTCTCAAAGTTGCTTCTCAGTGAAAGAAAAAAGAAAAAAATGTTTCTGTCAGCGGACCCGTCATTTGGGAGCCCAATGCTTTTGACGACCACCAAGTGTTTTAAATGGTCCATATAGTACAATACTCCCCACAGTATGCCCAGTGGTGGATTCAATTCAACAGTGTATGAATTAATGCTTAATAAATGGGGTCATCTATAAAAACAAAATAAAATGTGATTATTCATAGTTTAGATTCAGGTTAGAATGTTTACACAGCCCTGGTCCACACATGTAATTTCTTTATATGCACTGAATGTTACAAACGTTGCTTGGTTATAAAACATACAGGGTATCCTTAAAGCCTCTTTACAATTTGAAAATGTATTACAAAGGCAGTTGATAAGATATGTGAATTGTGTGGAATCATGTGCAATCGAATAATTGGTCCTTTTTTCTTCCACGAGGCATCAATTTCTGCAAATGTTTACCTTGACCTTTTGACTGAATATGTGGCGCCACAACTGAATGACCTTAACCAACCATCATTTTCCAGCAAGATGATGCACCACCACATGTTCGTCAGTTCCTCAATCAAACATTTCCAGATTAGTGGATTGGAAGGGATCCACCACGTTCACCAGATATCCCTCCCTTAGATTTATTTCTATGGGGTTATGTTGAAGATATCGTGTATCGAACAAAGATACGGGACGTTACTCACTTGCTCTACTCACTGTTTGGCTGTCTCCTTTCTGTGTCTACGGAGTGTGGATTTGTTTTGACGCGGTATAAGGAAGGACTGAATCGATAACACGAAGATACAATCTCAGACACATGATAACACAAAACAAACGCAGCAAGAACCAGACTCTGGACATAAATGTTGTGTGGAAACACTGGAAAAGACCGCTAAGAAAGAAGTGTTTGAGTTTACAGGAGCTCTGCCCACGTGAGTAACATTAGCATAATAATAAAGCTATTAGCAAGACGTTTTCACCTAATTCAAATGTGTAACATTTAGAAAAGACAAAGACATCAGGCTGACACTGGGCACTAGCACCAGCTCAGTGTAGCTCTGCCTTTAAGGCCTTTCTCACCTTTCAGTGCTCCTCTATATCACCTTTTTTTTGAGTATTTAACGCACATGTTAAGCATTTGGCATTTGTATGCCCTGATGAAGACCGCTGTAGGTCGAAACGCGTTGGCGTTCCGCACAGAATACATTTTATTTTTTTTTGCATCAGAGTGCCTCGGACTTGTCGGTGTGTTGCCCTTGAAGAGCATCTACCTTTGGCCCATCACACAGGGTTTGTAGCCACCTATGCTATCTTATGAACTTTGTCCTGAAGAGCACCTGTTTTGCCTATTACCTTTGGACCCACTGATGCACGCATCTCCATCTCCATCCATTGTTGGAGGACAGCCATTGCTGTATGGCAATGTAAATGATTTATTTATTGTTTTATTGTTCTGTACTAATACAATACTTGTCAGACATTAATAAATACAGTCATATCTTACATAAATTAAACATTTAACTATATTTGAGAAGATCAAAGTTACTAATAAGGGAGGAAAAACTGGACTTAAACAATTTTATTCTTTCCGTTTATCCAGATTTATTTAAGGACTGATCTAAAAAATAACTAGTACTTAGTTACATTTTTTTTCAAGTAATTTGTACTTGTATTTGAGTACATTTTAACAGCTGTACTTTTACTTGTAATTGAGTACAATTTTAGGCATGTAACTGTACTTTTACTTGAGTACAAATTTTCAGTACTCTTTCCACCACTGACAACCACTGATTACAATAAAACAAATGTGAGAGATATCTTATCAACTGCCCTTGTCATATATATATATTTTTTTTTACCCTGTATATCATCCATGGCACTTGTTCTGCCTAAGTAACAAGATGGATGTAACCACGCTCTCCCTTCAGGCTGCGGAGTCATTAAGACTCAGAGGTCACGCTGGAGTCTCTCAGCACATGCCAATTTTCTGGGTGTTGCATTCCTATCATGCAAGACGGAAACAATCTCCACGCTTTCTAATCAATGAAGACCATTGTAAATTCTTCAACATGACCGAGCAGAAGTGAGCTACATATTGATGAGGTCAGGCAATGTCAAAAAGTCAAGTCAGAGGAAGCTATGTCATTAGAAGTCACCAAAGCATCTGAGTAGAGTGTAGACCAACAGAACAAGACGGCACAACAAGTAAGAATCAATATTAAAACTTGTGGAAATGCTTCGGTCTCATAGAGGAGCAGGGGGCAGTAGCTTTGAGGGTTGCAGAGCTGTCAAAACCAAAAACAGCTTCTTGGCTGTGTGTTTGATGTTACAAATATTGTTTTAAAATCCAAGCAGATATAACAGTTCTGAAGGCATTCTATGAGACAACAGTTAATGTAGACAGAACACAGCAGTAGTTAAAAATGTATTCATAGTTGGTTTATATTACTCCTACTGCTGTAAATATTTTTTGGAGTGACAAGCTGCATGTCACAGTTGACCCATGGATATCGACACTGTTTGCAGCAGGATGGATGAGAGCTCACTGATTTTAATGGGCTCCTCTGATATGGACAGGCCTTAATTGGCAGAGTGATCGCCCACTTCAGCTGTAACCCTTACAGAGCAAGTACACGGGAAGCCGAGGAAAGTCACAGAGTTTTCGTTTCATCAGAATTGGGCCAAGAACAATAACCTTACTAATTCTAAATCACACATTTTATAATGAAGACTGTCTCGATGTTGCTGCACAACATATTTCAAGCCTATAAGTAAACTATGTATTGTTCTGTTTTATATAGTCCTAGATGATGAATAATTTAGTATGGGTATCGGAAAAAGTATTGTTCAGGTCCCAGTATAGTATTGTTATAGCAACACCACATAATATTTCACATTACAGGCCACAAGCACCACTGCACAGTCACCAAAAGTCAGAGTACTTCATGTGACTTAGCTCAGTAGTGTCCCCTGACCCTCTGATTCCACATCTCGTGTCTCCACCCTGCTCCAGGCCTCCTTCGAAAGGATCACGAAATCAAGCGGCCTTCGCTCTGACAGCTGCGGAGCCCTCAAGAAGAAGAGGAGAACATGCATGATAAAAAGTGTGTACAAATACAGGATGAACAAAACAAATTCTTTGCATAGACAGTCGTGGCCAAAGGTTTAACCCTCTGAGGTCTTGGGGCATTTTTTATTGTTATATTCGCCTGGTATTTTTTTGTTTTATTGCTTCTGAAACACCTCCTCATGGTGCACCATCAAATGCTTGGACTCTTTATTTTTATAACAAATTGAACTAGTATCATCTGAGTCGAGTCAGATCAGTGAAGTAATCATGATAGAAGCAGAAAAACAACCAAAATATTAGGCGAAAATTGAATTTCTCACCTAAAATAAAGGCTATAGTTACTGTAGAAATGTTTATTTTTGACAAAAATAACAAAAGAATTTAGGTGCTCATACTTTTTTGATTATTATTCCACTAAAATATGCTTCTATAAACATAGAAGGCTATAAACCTGACCTTCTATGTGAAATATATGTTTATTCTCCATATATTCACATTTTTGAGAAAAAAAAAACAACAAAAAAATTGTCCTAAATGTTACCCCATAGCTGTGCTCATTTTTGGCACAAATGTTACTCCATACTT
>OMNZ01096074.1:0-16272 GCA_900303255.1 Lesueurigobius sanzi
ATGTCTACAGATGTCTATAACTATCAAAGAAGAAAATATTATTACGTTGTTTTATTATCAAAATAAAAAAGTGGAAAAGATGACTAATCTATTCATATTATTAGGGAAATATCACATACATAAGCAAAATTTGCCAAAACTCAACCCCTCTTCCAAGTACTGTTAAAGGAGATAGAATATTACATGAATGTAGTAAGTCATTTAACTAGCAAAAAAGCAATATTAATTCACAATATATTCCAAGAAATGGTGCAGTAAAAGTCTCTGCCAATTTATCATTATGTGATTTCCTGTGTACCCAGGGTGTCTGTGCTGCCTTCACCTGCAGAAATTATGAAATTGTATGTAAAAAAATAAAATAAAATAAAAAATATTATTATTATATGATGGTAGTAGTGATAATATTAATAATAATGATAATTAGTATTGTTGTTATTATTATTATTATTATTAAATTATTAATTTATGATTACCTCTGTATGCCTCTATATATAAAGTATAATCTGTAAGGTACGAATGGATGTCTGTTAATGTGTTTATGTTGTATATATGTTATGTATTATATGTAAATATTGTAAATATCTTTTGTTTGCGGTGTTTAATGTAAATAAAAAAAAAATTAAAAAAATTATAAAAAACGTTTCTGTGCTGTATATTACATTTCCTTACTGCCGTTCCCATTATTAGCAGCGTTTAATGCAAAACCAAGCAGCAGTGACAACAATTTGTCCCAACGACCACTGTTCTAACGACCGAATGCAACCGGAAACCATGGCAATCAAGCTAATTCAGAAATGGAGCACCACAGTCCCACCCATCGCCGCTGCTGGTAAGTAAAAATCCCACTATCACATTTTTAAAAGAACGATAGCAGCTAATCAGCTGCGTGGAGACTTATGGGCATAAAACACACAAGTGCATCCAAAACATTGCAAACCAAAAAGTTATAGAGAGAAGGACTTCGCACATTAAATTCTTAGGGCAAGGAACCCAATATTGATAGATTAAGAAATCCCGCACACTGCCTGACTTGCAAAGTATTTATTACGTTTCGGCACTACGGCCTTCCTCAGGCAAATGTTTTTGCCTTCCTCAGGCCCTTAATCTATCTAATAAACCAAAAAGTTATAAAAGCCTTTTGCTGTGTTTTCAAGTATTTGGTATTTTCCGCGCTATGGCGAGCAGTTAGCACGTAGCTGATTAGCCTGCATCGTACTTTTAAACGCTTACAATTAGAATTTTTCGAAAAGTCTATGGAGATTTTGAATTTGGGATTTTTACTTCCTGGCACCAGAAAGAGCGCGGATATGGGCAGGACTATGGTGCTCCATTGGGAATTCTAGGTTTATATTTCCTTTTCCCCTTAATCAGCGAAATGCTTTGTCGTGTGTGTTGCTTCATTAACTACTAAAACTCCTACTGAAAATTGTCAGTTATGTATCGGTAGAAACATAACCTTTCTGTTTAGCTCTAATATGATTCATTTCAGATCCTTTTATCCCATATGGTCGACTGCCAGGTGTTATCAGATAAATACCTACTGGTGTTTCACATAAACCCTACTAAATATTATTCAAACAGTGCCATTTACAGTTATAGCAACAATACTATAAGCTATAAGTGTCTGGTGAGTGGTGACAGCTAATTGCAAATACAAAAGAAAACTGCAAAGTCATGTGTAGTGCTCCGCCCCTCTCACAGTGAGCTCCTAGGCCCAGCGACATGACGTCACGGGGGCCCTTGAGCGTGCCAGTGCCACAGAAGCAGAAAAGACGCCCGTATGGCCTGGCACGTTATTATGGCACGGCTGATAACACCAGCACACAAACAGAGCAGCGATGAGGGGCAGATAGATGGTCAGCGGCTCTGAAGGAGCTGCACTGAGGTGAGAGGAGCTGGAGATTAGGACTGATAGACCTTAGATTACTGACATTCTTCAAGGAAACATCTGAGGCAACAGGCTTTGTGATTTTCCGGTATTTTCTTCTGACAGAAGCGAGCCTGGTAAAAAACCCCCAGAGTTCATCACAAGATCAGAGAGTGTCCTTTAAAGAACAGGACTCAAACTGATGAAACCATTGATATTATTGACTCCTAAGTTCACACTATTGCATAAATGTGTAATAAAATGACCTAACAACAACGTGACTTATAATTCTGTATGCCAACCTATAGGCAATCGCTCTACCACCTGAGCCACTGTCTACTTAACTAATTCTTCAATCAGACGTGTAATGGCAGTTAGCGCTGGTGCTTCACAGTGAGAAGCTTCTGGGTTCGGTCCCTGGGCCGTTCACACTTTTACAGCATCAGTGGGATTACATACTGTAATGGAAGTATTTGCTTTTTCAAATTGAACCATTCTTATGGTTGTGCCATGATTTTGATGTACATTTGAAAAGACAGGTTATTTGAAAAATCCAGTTTACAGACACATTTGGTTCAATGAGGATGATATAGGACGGTAATAGGACAGAGTTTGTTTGCGCTCTACAACCTGGTGGGATGAAACATCTGTGGCCCTCTGTAAAAGAGAATCAGATGACCCTCGAAAACGTCTCGAAATGTCCAGTTGTGTCTAGTGGACTCTGTCAGCTTGTATGTACCCGCAGTATTGGGCAACCCTGTGGAAACGACGTTGTTTGTTTCATGCTGGAAGATATAACCAGAGTCTGCTGAGTCACTCTCAGTGTCTCAAGTTATTTTGATTGACAACGCGCTGTTTACCCATCTACAAGTTCCACTGCATTGATTTCATACACACAGTTAACACAATGGCTGTGGAGTTGACATTTACAGATTGTCCCAGCCCAGGGCATTGCGACTTAAGATTTGTTTGTTTCAACTTGCCCTGAAGAGCTCAGCAGTGGAATTCAATAAGGTGACAATATATCCTTAGAGTGCCACGCCTCACATACAAACATAATACCAAAGCTATAAATAACCCATCATTGTTGATTATGACCAAGACTCCAAAGGTTCTGCCAGCGTTGCTACATAAATATTAAAGTGTTGTTCTTTCTGCGTAATAGATGTGGCTTCTTTAGACATAATATAATAATAACCTGTCAGGCGTTTTCACATTCCGAGGGAGACCTGGGGACAACTGCTAATTTTGGACTTCGTTGACATAGATGTTGACGCACAGAGTTTGAAAGACAAGTTCAGCTTATGACGCTTAATGGAAAAAGTAAAGTGCATATTTTAAAGCTTTGAACAAGCAACTTGCAAAAAAAACCTTTGAAGTTTTGGTTATACACAAATTAGCAGTTGAATTTATTAAATATAGTCTTTGTTCAATGAACAGCTTTTGTTTGACAAACCACATCTGTCGAACTGATGCTACAGCCCACTTCACTGTGTGGCCATTGTGTGGTGGGGTTTCAGTGTGTAAAGCACATCAAACACTTTCAATTGATACAGGGCTGTTCCAAATGTCTCTGGGGCTTAGGTTTCTACACTGTGGCCTCTGTATTTGACTTACAAGACAGTTTCCTTTGTACAGTTGTGCTCAGAAGTTTACATACTAAACTTATGCATTTCATAGAATATGAATGATAACACAAAGACCTTTATTTCACTCATGGTTAGTGGTTAAGTGAAGCCATTTATTGTCAAAATTGTTTGCACTTTTCAACTAGAGAAACTAGCCAAATGTCCCTCATCACAAGTTTACATATTCTGCATCTTGAAACAAACATTACTTTTTTCAGAGAGTCTAATTTTGCCTGTATTTCAGCTGAAGTGAGTTTTGCTCATGAACAATTTTCCTGGCAGTTGTTGAAGGTCATGTGAACGTTAGATCAGGGACATTTGAGTAGATTTTGTTTCATTATGATTTCAAAAGAGTAAACTCAGTCCTTTGGCAATAAATGGCTTCGCACAACCACTAACCAAGAGTGGAAAGATTTTTGCGTTATCATTCATATTCTATGAAAAATGGCCAAAAGATTAAAAGTGTATGTGGTGTATGTGGTGTAATCAAATAACCATGTGTATCCTTTGGAAAGGTTTACCCAGAATTTCTCATTGTTTCAGTTTGTTGAGCTGATTTATCTTTTTCCCAGTGGGTGCCCAGTCAAACTACAGACCCACCAAAAATAAAAGGAGCCCCAGGCTTAATCCCACAACCTTCTGCTCATGAGTTGGCCACTCTCCTTATTGAGCTAAACGGGCAGTACTACTCTGCTGCCGCACTTAAGCAGAGAAGAAAAAAGACGGCTATGATTTACAGGTTACATTTATTGAATCAATAAAAAGCATTTGGGGATTTTTTTAGTCTCTCTCTAGTGTAGGATATTTTTCGCTCTTTATCCCAAGAACTTCGTCAGCATATAACAGATTTGACACACTCGTGAGTCTTTTATGAAGAACCAATAGGAGAAGTTGACCATTAAGTCCCACCTCTCTTGATTCTAAAGGTTGGAAAAAGAAAAGATCTTGGCCTATGCACAGATAATTAAGGCTGTTCACACTAATCTATGGCCCTGCTCTGGCCACTAGCCCCGTGTCATTAGCATGATGGAGAGATGGTTTCTGTCTAAAGGTGCCTACACACCTAACGCGACCACACGACCACCTTCCATGTAAAGCCTATGTGAACGTGCGATGACGCACGTCAATCTTTCAGCGTTGGCGTTCACGCGAATTGAGCGGCACGATGTGAACGTATGAGCGTTTTCACCTGCGTCAAGCGATCAGCGGAGGCTGAAGGAGGAGCCAGCTGTAGCTGGCAGAGTCTGAATGAGGAAGTACAGCCGCTGCCCTTCAATCAAACACGCTTCAATAAATAGATATAAATAAGCCTCCACAATCACACACAGAGGCGCAGATCCTGTGGAGCTGCCAAGAGGAGATGCTGACAAGGACGGTGCTAACACTATATCAATCTCATACGGGTCTGACGTCAAAGCTGTAGCTGCGTCAATGTGCGTCGTAAGCGATGTCTTTGGCAGATTCGCGCGTTCAAGAATGAGCGTCATGAGCAATGACGCGCCTTTGGTCTGAACGGGGCTTCAGGATGTTGTTGTACAGGTGTTATATTAAATCTAAGATTCTCTTTCTTAGCAAACATGGCTTGCTGTCGCTGTTAATTTAGATCTAACAATAATAATCTTTATTTGTGTAGCACTTTTCTGAACAAGTTCCAAAGTGCTACACAGTGCGACAAGCCAGAATACAATTAAGACAGGACAAGAAAACAGGGTTACAAAAAAACAAAGAATAAGCACAACATGACAAGGTTATGAACAATGCCTTTGTGAAAAGCAAGGTTTTTAAGTTCTCCTTAAAAGTAGCGAGGCAGTGCAGTGGAATTGTTGTCAGCAAGAGTAGTCTAAAAATGATGACTAAATGAACACAGCTTCCAAGGTCCATCACCACTTTATAATAAATGCACCATCCAAAGGTATTATTTCAGCGAAAGACACATTTACACAATCATATTACAATTTGAAAAACACGTGATTAATATATGTTAAGCAACCACGGCCACCACACTGTAAATCAGACAGCATTAAAACAGCGCAGGTGCTAAACAGGGCAACAGGAGGAGGGAGTGGAGGACATGGGGGCTTTAGGTTAAAACCATAATTATGGGTTTGCCTTTATTTTTAGAGCTGCTGTCAGCAAGTTAGCATGTCGACTAAAAACAATAACAGAAACTTGTGCAGTCGGAGCGCCGCAGACAAACATCCTTGTTGTCTGACCATGTGCGGTGTCAGAACTGAATCATCAGGCCAAATCCCAATCCAAATCACTAAATAAATAAAATAATGGGTTTGTGTGCCTCAGAAGGGAACCCCCTGTATCTGGTGATCCCTGTGCTGTTGATATCTGTCAAAACAACATTTGAGAAGAACCAGTTTTTTTTATTAACACTCCTTCCTCGCCACAGAACCTCCAGAGCTCGGCACACACGCGATGGCACACACTCAAGAGTGACTCATGGTGATTACCTGACACTATGGTGCATTGTGAAACATTAGGACTACCCTTGCAGTAACACACTGTCAGTCACCCTTTCCTCATATTTCATGTTAATCCTTTCGCAGACAAACACAGGCACGCAGCTAGTGGCACAAGTGCGTTTGGGCATGTTGTGGAAATGTCCAGGCTGTGAGTGACAGGTCATCAGTCACATGCACTGTACATAAACCATCAACCTGCACTGGATTCTAGAATAACTTTGGTCCGAGTGATAAGATAGTGGAGGTGCAGCCCCTGCGTCAGGTCAATGTCTTTCACCGAACAGGCCTGACCCGCAATAAAAAGCCACAAAACCCCAGAAGTTATGTAAAACGCTATCTAAACATGTCACAAAGCAAAGAGGCGTCTGGTATTGTTAGCTTGATCCCTCACCTGCTTCGAGGACAAGAGATTCTCTCGTCATTTTGACGTGTGTAGGTAGGTGTATGGAATGTGTTTTTCGTCAAGGAAAATCAGCCGTTTGGTGTGGCCTGGCCTTGAATAGCCTACAATGTAAATGCAATGTAAACAAAAGACACAAGAGTTTTCTTTTGATCAAAGGTTTACACAACAGAGTTTGCATCTTACTTCTCTTGAGTCTATCTTTACCTTTTGATAAAGAAATAGTGAGGTTCCTATCCAGCTTTTTGTATTAAATTATATTGGTTACATGGATTTAAGATTGTTTTAAGCATATTGCTGAGCTGCTGTGACAACATGTACTTTATTTCCCTTGTGGATAAATAAAGTTTGTGTACAAGGCATTTACATGGTCCCGTGTCAACGTTTTAAAAATGAAAATACTAGGTTATTTTACCACGACACCAGGAGCTGTCCTGATGAAGACATCGAGCGCCGTGTTGACAGAAGCAGTAGTCCCTCTCTCTTACACATGGACCACCTGGGTGATCTGTTTATGGAACCATCTCAGCTCTGGCCCTGAGCATATTCAAGCTCTTTATAGCACGATTGTTTAAAGAAAGACAATTTATAAAGTGTACAACATAAACAATACACAGAGTAAGAACACAAGGCAGTTTATTCGTACAAGAGAACCATGTGGCATTAAAGGTTTTACTCCACATGTTTTTGGATTAACATCAGTCATTCTCTGGATTACATATAGGCGAACTCCCCTAATCTCTGCAAATCTTATAAAATTATTCCCTGCTCCTAGCGGAATATCAAGTAAACGTTGGCTGAGAGGCGGAGCTGGCATTCTGCATGTGTTTCGTGAGAGGCCAAAGTGTTTCCACAGGTTAATTTGTAGGGAGCAGCTCCCGCCTTATCACGCACTGCAGAGCACTTTGTTTTGCTGCTGCCGTGAAAAGTGTTTTCAGCTAACCCAAACACGGTCTATAGTAACAGTGATATTATCCACCTGAGCACGCGGGCCCACCTGCAGGGCTGTGTGACAGCCAGAGAGATGTTTTACCTCGTCTGCACGAATGGGCCCGGAGCACAGGCGGGAAGAGAGGGGGGCAGGGGGCGGGGCTCCGCTTTTACAAGCTATCACGCATGATGCTGTTGGGGCAGGTCGAGCCTGCAGACTCACTGACTTTTCATCAGCTAGTTTTTCTTTGCCTTAACGGCCGCACTATAATTAATCAGATGTCTGCGTAGGAGAGGCACGCAAGGGCTGGGTTCAAGACCTTTGTTTGGATAGATGCCTGGTCAGGTGTGTAGCTGTATAAATAGTTACCGCCTGTTTTCTCACAATGTCTGTCAGAGAAAGTTCAATTAGTGATTAGTGATGGTAGTAGAGGCACATTTTCCTCAAAATTAGCACCTATAATAACTTATCTCAGTTAATTGACACTTTATATCACACCACATGTAATATGCACAACTTCTTAGGGAGGTGCCAGTGAAAGACCTCTGTAGTATTTGCTGCTCAGTGTTCATAGACAAGCCTTTAGCAACTCTGATTGTATTGTAGTAAAACTGTTTCATTTAACTGCTCCATGGCCAACAATCTGAATTAATTTCCTAAAATCTTGTTAGTTTTATTCTAATTTTAGTCAACGAAACTTCCACGTAAATTTCGTCGACTAAATTTGAAATGGATTGAGGAAACTTTCCATTTATGTTATTGTTTTCAAATACAGTATATTTAATAATATTCTCCCCCAGAGCTGTTCCTTTGGCAGTGAATTTAAATGATACGAGGCTCTTCCAAACTAAAGTTACTGAAGTTTGGATCATTTTCCTTTTTTTAGTCAACGAAAATATCTGGAGAACTTTAATTTAGTTTTAGTCTAGTTTCAGTCAGCAGTGTGACCAAAATAATTAGGAAAAAAAACCACGCACATCCAGTCTGAATTAGTGTGCAGGACCAAAAGGGAAACACAAGGATGAGAAAAAAAGTGTCACAAATGGGGGGCTCCCAAAAATAGTATTTATTTACTCACACCAAATGTTACGTTTCGGGCATTGGCCATTAGACATGAAGGACTAGGACACTTGTTTTCTCATCCTTGTGACTGAAATTATGTCTAAATATTTCAGTCGACGAAATCAACACTGGTATCTTTCACATGTATGGTACAAAAATAAAAATCAAATGCGCATGATCCCTTATTTTACAACCCCCCGGTGTCCTGCGTGTGTACAGTGTGAAGTCAAAGTTTCATGGTGCTGTGAGCTTTAGTGCTGCTGTTTGTGCACTGGATCAATGCCGGAGCAGAGGCACATTACACCCACACCAGCTGGAGGAGATTAGAGCTCATTTCCAATCACACTTCCGATTCTTAATCATATTCACTTGTAAATTATCAGCAGATCAATATCTAATAGCGGCTTCCACAAACAGCAACATCTGCCCTCGAGCAAAGGCAGCGCTTTTTACGACGAGCCCCACGCGCTGCAGGATGGAGAGGACCTTCGGATATCTACAGCAACTTCTGGAACAATATTAGCCACATTTTGATAACAGCTCCGTCGGCTCATTAGGTTTGTGTGCAGTTGTTGAAGCTAATGCCCGAAGAAGACTATTCGCTTTGCTGTTTGATCTGTGATGCCATCCTCAGAACATGACATGACAACAGCCTATTACTTAGAGTGGAAACATTATATATTACAGCTCTCAAATCACACGGCTTGTAATTAAAATAAAACAAAATGAATGTGGGATCATAAAAGGACAAAACAAGTTTAAATAATGATTAGTCACCATGGCAAAGTCGCTGCAATCCTGCGTGCTCAGTCGAAATGTAATAAATGTCACATGATTGAATATGCGCTGTCTATTAAGTCCATAAAATGTACTCCTGGGAACGGGCTTTTGAAAACTGTTATTTGATGTAATGCATACCTGTGAGAAAATGGGGGTCTAAATATAGCCCACAGACTAATGTTATCAATCAGCAATCTGTTTGTTGGGCTCGTCTTCGGGGCGGCGCCATGGCAACGGCTCAAACTTAGCACGACGTTCGCCTTAAAGTCCCCCCCGGGCGAGATGTTCCACCTCTCAATCAAAGGGGTGGGAGCGGTGGCCGGGGTTCAGACGGTGCAAAAATAGCACCGTGCAGAGGGAGAGAGAGAGAGAGAGAGAGAGAGAGAGAGGGAGAGAGAGAGAGAGAGAGAGAGAGAGAGCCTGGTGGTGGGTTGGGAGGCATCTCGTGCAAGCCTCTATGCGTGAGTAGAGTGTTTGGATCCTATTTCAAGTTTAGACAGAAAGGGGCTGAACGGCTGCCAGGTAAACAGTGCCGGCGCAGGTACAGATTTGGCCGTGTGTTTACGCTCACACAGAAACGGCCTGCAGCGCTGCTCGGCGGAGGCGGGCGCTATCAGCCGCGGCGATGAAGGCGAAAGGCGTCTGACTGTGTGGCTCGGATCAATCACGGCGCTTCTGTTTCTCCCAGCTTCACATGCGAAGCTGTAGCGTGCCAAGGTGGAGCGCTTATTCAAAACATTGTATATCTATCTGGTTTGTTGAAGCTCCTCATTTGACGACCCCATTCTCGGCATCACCGCAACTTGGCGCTACAGCCCCAGGCCTGGAGTGTAACAGAGGGTCACATCAGGATAAAGTATTTGATGTAAAATGGGGCGGAAGTGGCTCAGATGGGAATGAGGGTCGTCTTAATTTTGCTGCATGAAACACGTGCGTCTGTAGCTGCATCTGAAAGCGCAGCGCCATTTTTGGGGGCTATAGGGCTTAAGAGGTTAATACTGTAAAAGGTGTAGATTGTTGCTGTGTCCTTGGGCAAGACACCACCACCACCAACACCTTACTTGTATGAATGAATAAGTGAGAGTGGTTGGACAAATTTACTGTTAAGATGTGTTCAGGAAGTCATACAAAAATAGTTTTTTGGGGAACAGAAACTTAAGAGAAAAAAAACAAAGAACCAAGCAAGGCATTCTTCCCACACTACAATTCTCTATTTACATTTTCTAAAAAGCCTTTATTGTACTGGACTGATGTATATTCAAATATTTTAAAACATTTTGCTAGTTTCTTCCAAGCGTCTAAGCTCCAACAAAGCCGCTGAGATACTTTGGAGGTGTATTAAAGATAATAGTTGCACTATAGTGGCACTAATTGATTGGAGACAGGAGCTGGGTTTGTGGAAGTGGGAGGGAGGCCCTTTCCAAGCTGATTTTAGCCATAGGATCTGGCAGCCCTAGAGTATGTACAGTATGTGTGGGGCTCATTCTGCTTTCTGATTTTAAACCGTTTTCAAACCGGGAAATGTAAACGAATAAGCGAATACATCAACATCACAATTGCCCGTTACTGAATTAACTTGGTTGCCGTTGGTTTCCAGGTGCATTATTCAGTTACAACACAGGAAGGTAGGACAAATCCAGGCTACAGCTGCTTAGTTTTACATTGAAGTGCTGCTAACAATGTGAACGCCGGTGAAGGAAAGGCATATACAGCCCCAAAACTGACCTGACATTAGAGGTGTGATGGTGAGGTAAGTGCTGTATATTCCTTTCCTTCCATTTGTCCTACCTTCCCGTGTTGAACTGAACAATGCACCTAGAAAACATGGCAACCGGATTTAATCAGAAACTGGCAATTGTCATCAAGAAAACCAATATACTGTATGGTTTGGACCTGTTTAAGATGCCTGCTGGGTCAATGCAAAATGCACTCAAATTCTTACAAACTTTAAATTAACTTCAAAACATGAACTAAACGATGAAAATATTACAAAATACTGCATTACTGAGACTAAAAAATATACTATTTCTCTTAACTTTCAAACAGCACAATAGGTATGTGGGAGAAACTGGACACAAAGTACTCAGGAAGTCAGTACCACAAAAGTAGTTTTTTGGGGAAGGCGCTCTTAAGAGAAAAACAAAGAACCAAGGCACTCCTCCCACATTAAAAATTCTCTATTTACATATTTATAGATGTAAATAGAGAATTACAATGTAGGAGGAGTGCCTTGGTTCTTCGTTTTTCTCTTAAGCACAATAAGTATCTATGAAACAAAACAAACAGGGTGTCCTGAAGCTTATCAGGCCGCAAGCCCCAAAATGACCAGACCGACAACACAGGACCCCCTATTGTAAAATATAATTAGCATTTATGATTATTTCAGGTGCAAAACATCTGGCTTCTTGCGGTTTTATTTGATAGTATAGCTAAAATACACAGTTTTAAATCAGAAATTAATTAAAAACAGTTTGGCGAAAAGCAACACCATTCTGGAACAAATATCCTATTGGGCAGAGATGCCATTATGTGGGAAAGTGTAAAAGAATAGTTGGAGCCAGCACTCCTTATTTGTTGAAGGCATTCTCGGTATTAAACACAGCAGTATTGGTAATGCCGTGAGATCGAGGGGGACCCACAATGACATCACATGCGATCTGGGCTTGGCAGTGCCAGGCCGTCTTTCACCAGTGCTTCACCTACACTTCACCTCTTCACTTAATAACTTTAATTATACCTCTGCTGGCGTCGTTTATGTATGTGTGTCTATTTTTTCTCCTGTTGGTCTGGCACCGAGTGAGCACCTCAGGTAAGAATGCAGCACAACCCAAAATAGCAATGTGCTGCAGCCAAGTGACTGCAGGATATGCAGCTTCTTTTTTATCAGATTTCACTTGTTAACGCTGACGCACAGGAGGGAGATTCACAGCACGCACTGGGCTATTTACCCTAGTTACGCGTTCTGCAAATGATACAAAGCAAGTCCTGTAAAAACTGTCAACAGGATTTTATTAAATACAAAATGAAGTAAATGTGTAAAGCAGGGGTCTCCAAACTTTTTTATGTTGTGAGCTACTTTTGTGTAAAAAATAAAACAGCAAAATTGGGCAGTAAACCCAATACTAATCCTGTTGTTTTAATAAAGAGTAACATTACTGTCCTAAACCTAGCTATCTAACTCACAATGTGCAGCTATCATTAAAAGTTTCCTTTAGATTAGATCTGGGGTGCCCAAAGTGCGGCCCGGGGGCCAAATGCAGCCCTCAGACCAATTTTTGGTGGCCCACAAACTTCTGGTTGAAGTGGCACACGTCACCAGAGATTATACTTTTTCTGCAAGTTTAACAATTCTACACAATTAAAACCTAAAAAAGAAAAAAAAAACAGTACTAAAACAAGGACAAAACCAGGTTGAATCTTCAATTAAAGTAAGGTCCAAACCAGGTCTAAATCGGGGCTAAACCAGGACTACACTATGCTTAAACCAGGACTAAACAAAGCTTTATCCAGGACTAAATCAGGACTGCTCAAGAACTAAATATGGCCTAATCTAAGAATAAACCAGAACTGATCCAGGTCTAAACCAGGTTTATTCCAGGACTAAACCAACCCTAACCCAGTCTAGTCTAAATCAGGTCTAAACTAGGGTTAAAACAGGCCAAATCAGGTCTAATCCTGGATTAAAGTGCTAAAATGGGACTAAAAGGAGGCCTAAACCAGGATTAAACCAGGTCTGAACCAGGACTAAACAAATCCAGGGCTAAATCAGGACACATCAAGAACTAAATATGATCCAATTTAAGAATAAACCAGGTCTGATCCAGGTCTTTCGCCCTCCATGTCATGTACACTTCAATATGCGGCCCTCCATGGACAAGGTTTGGACACCCCTGCCCTAGACAGTCATCTAGCTTATACTCAGCTAACCAAGCTCACCATGCTGGAGTCAAGTGCTCAAGAGGACATTTCATTGCAAGGATAAGGTAACATAACTTAATTGTTCAAGTACCTTTAACCTTTATATCTAGTTAACTCTGCTAATTTAAGGTAACGGGTTTCCTCACTTTTTCCAAGTTATCCCAGCGAATCAGGGTTTACAGCGTGCTGATGCTTCAAAAAAACATGTGTAACTAGGCCAAGATGATGCCAAGATGATCATTTAACACAATTAAAGAAAATGACTGCAGTTTCAGCTTTCTAATTTCACCTAAATCTTTGGAGATGTTTCATTCAAAATAAAAAATGAATGTAAAATTTGACGCATCAAGCATATGAAGAAATGTAGAAACCTTTGGCGAGCTACTTGGAAAGGGCTGGGGAGCTACTGGTAGCTCTCAAGCTACTGGTTGGAGATCCCTGGTCTAAAGTATTATGGCAAGGTCATTATATGTTAACTAAAAAGATATGGTTCACAGCTAAAGGCCAAAATAAATATTATCTTTCCACTTCCCATTATAATACTTCCAACAATAAATTCCACATTTTCTTTCAAAAACTAGTCCGCCATATATTGCATTTATATCAATGTTTTATATGGATAGATAGTTTTCAAACTTGTCAAACTAGTTTGTGCTGCAGTGGCTTGATGTTCAGGTGTGCCTATGATTACACATGGGTTGCTTCCCCCTCAACATTTATCTTCCACAACAGAAAAGATATGACACAAAGGAGACGCACAACAAAGCAAAGCTACAAACATTTAGCGGGCCGCGTTGTCAGGTAATGACAGTAATCACCGCTCAGGAATAAACTAGATGGAAGGCATTCAACATCTCCTACTCTGAGGCAGACGGGGAGACACCCACGCCGACTGCACCATCTCCACACTGACAGAAATGAGTGGAATTACCGTGGCCCGTCCGCCTTTGTTGCCTGACACTTTAGCAGCGCCTACCTGTGCTCCCAACTGAAGCGTGTCTACTATCAGCCCCCGTCATAGCCTCAATCTGCAGCGGGGGAATCTTGGGAATGCCAGCAACGCAGCAGTGCCTCTCGCTGCCGCTCCTCTCGGCTCGCACACACACGCACGGCCTGCACTTCTTTTGTTTACACAGAGCTATGTGGGCCCGGACACCCTTCACTCACTGAAAAGAAAAGCAAAACACAGATGAGATACAGGTACGGAGGCGGCTGCAGACGGGGATAGCGTGTGAAGCGCAGACCACTGCAGAGGTGTGGCGGCTATTTTTGGGAACAGTTGAGGATTCACCCAAATTTGCATGACTCAAATTCCACTCGTGTCAGCACTTAAAAGAGATCTCAGCCAGGCTTAGAGAGAACACTTTAAATCTTAGCAGGTATGCTGAACAAACACGGCGCCGATTAAGAAAGGCGCGGAATAATAGGTTATATAAGCCACAACTCACCGACCTCACAATTAAAAATATGATAAACATCTTCCACTGAACCTGATGCTCAAATAATGTTGTTAACCTTCTCGGGTAACACAAAGCACTTGTATCGCCTGAACATGAAATATCTCAGTGAAAATATTTGTTGCTAAATTGATCCCTGTGGGAAATTGACTTTTTGTTGATTTTGAATTGAACTAAAGCTGAGCAGGTGTGCTGCCTTTCACAGTGGCACAGGTGCGTGGTGCCCGCGTTGGCAAGAGGAGCTGAAATCAAATACAGGCCTATCAAAATAAAATACACAGAACAGAACAGAACACCCAGCACCAGCCAAGTTGTAAAAATCCTCATTGTGTCTTGTAAAAGTGCCATGGTGGTGATAATGATAGCACACGCTGCTGTTCTGCTCAGCTCTATAGTCTTGGGATCGCAGCAGTGGGTCTCCTGAGTTTTGAACAAAAACATTTGGCTTTCCACTTCCCCGGGTGCTTTATCAAGGCTCGCTGAGAGAACATAAAGGTTTACAGTCGCCATTTGATTAATGACATTCTGATGACCTCTCAGTACGATCCTGTCCACCACTGTTCAGTTTATGATCTCTTGTTGCGAACTAAATATGCACAAATTCAGAACTATGTGTTCAAGATAAAGGGAAGACACTTATTTATCAACCAAAAATAATAGGAAAGATAGCTTGGACTTCCAGTGGTGGAAGAAGTACTCAATATGCTTACTTCAGTAAAAGTGCAGATACAGGGCCATGAATTTACTGAAGTAAAAGTACAAACGTATCCACTGTAAAATGTTCTTTATGAGTAAAAGTATTTTTAAGACTTTAATGTGCAAGATGACTAAACGAGTAAACTACTAACTTAGGTCAAAATCAGGTCTAAACCAGGACTAAACCAGGTCTAAACCTGATCTAAATCAGGTCTAAACGAGTAAACTACTAACTCAGGTCAAAAACAGGTCTAAATCAGGTCTAAACTAGGACTAAGGCAGGTCTAAAGGTCTAAGAGTAAACTACTAACTCAGGTCAAAAACAGGTCTAAATCAGGTCTAAACTAGGACTAAGCCAGGTCTAAACCTGATCTAAACCAGGTCTAAATGAGTAAACTACTAACTCAGGTCAAAAACAGGTCTAAACCGGGTCTAAACGAGTAAACCACTAAATCAGGTCTAAACAAGGACTAAACCAGATCTAAACCAAGTCTAAACTGGGACTAAACCAGGACTAAACCAGGACTAAACCAGGACTAAACCAGGACTAAACCAGGACTAAACCAGGACTAAACAAGGACTAAACCAGATCTAAACCAAGTCTAAACTGGGACTAAACCAGTTCACTGTAGAGAGGTCACTTTGAAAATAAAATACTTTTACTTTTAGTAAAAGCCCAGTTTTAAAAATATAGTGGAGTAGAAAGTACAGATACAGGCTCTGAAATGTAGTGAAGTAAAAGTAATCAGTATTCATCATAAAATGTACTTAAGTAATGTAAAATTAGCTATAATTGTACTACTGTACTATTTACTTTGTTATTGTATTTGTTATATACTGACTTCTAATACTTGTAGTCAGTATTCGTTCACTACACACACAGTGGTGGGAAGCTGCTATTGTAGCCACATCTGCCCTGGGGTAGGATGCCACTCTGTGCCATCAGCCACTAACTCACACCTTACATTCACAGGTCACACAACACAACACAACACAACACAACACAACACAAAGCTTAGGGCTCTATGGGCTTTCAATTATAATGACAAACATCAATAT
>OMNZ01096077.1:0-10727 GCA_900303255.1 Lesueurigobius sanzi
AACGGAGGTTGTGTATTTTCATACTTGTGACTGCCACCTCTGGCCGTCCGCGTAACTGCAGTCTCCATGTTAAGGTCATGAATGACTGCTGCCTCGGCCCGAACACGCAACTTTAGAGTGACGGTGCAGGCTTATAGTGGGCTCACAGTACAGCGCGGGACATTGCTGGAGCATGTAGGGGGTGGAAAATATATTGTTTGTTAAATTTTAACTTCCGTAGAGAGTTGGCGGCACGGTGGCAGAGTGGATAGCGCTCTTGCCTCACAGCAAGAAGGTCCCGGGTTCGATTTCCGTGTAGTGTATTTTTTTTTTCTTGGAAAACCTGTATTTTATGACCAAATATATAAATAGGATCCAAAATTTTCAATTACAAATTACAAATCTGAATTTTTTTGGGCCAAAAAGTGCCAAATTGTGCCCTATTTATTATAATGGGATTCCGCCTAGACTATTTTAAATCAAAACCTCAATAACTTTTCAATTATTTATTGTTACAGATAAACAGTTTGTAAAAAGTAAATAATTAGTTGTAGTTACTATTTATGATGTTTATTTGCTTCTTTACAATGAAAACAAGCTGCTGACCTGCTATAATGTGTTTTTTTCAGGCGGAATTCATATTTTCTGTCTTTCAACCTCAATTACTCATTCCCATTATGATTTTCTTGAAAATTTTCACATCTACAGTATCGCCATAGACATTCATATCAGTTGAGAGCAATATGAACATTTTAGACATTTTATAAGCTGTTAAAAGCCTTCCAGAGTATATGTATACACAGCAGGGCTTAAGAGGTTAACCTTAACCCTTTAATTATTTTTTAGATACCATACTGGTATCGTTTAACAGTACCCATCCCTAGTCCCTGGCTGTCCACTGGACTCTGGAGGAGGTGAGTGAGAGGTGTTGGCCAAGTTCACATCCATCATGGACAACACCTCTCACCCACTGCACAGGACTGTAGAGGAGCTGACTAGCCTCTTCAGTGACAGACTGAGACACCCTCAGTGCAAGAGGGAGCAGGTCCTTCATACACACCACTGTATGAAGGCATTAAACATTTTACACCAGTCTGTGGTGCAAAAAAGGTTGGTGTAGTCCCACATTGTCAGTGCAGTTGTTCAGTTGTCTATCACTGGTTATTCAGACGACACGCTCCAGTCTTTTCAGATTGCAATTTATAACTTTTAACTTCCATTTAGACCTCTATCTAGACCTGAAAATATTATTAAGTAAGTACCCTGATTTGAAGTGGGCTGGCTTAATTGGTCGCTGCCAACAACCTGTTTTCTGTCCATTTGTGCGTACATATTGAACACTGTGAAAGGGCAGAGTGGCTGTCTCCATCACTGCACTCTGACTGGAGCAGCATCGCACATGCATACTGATAATGCTGATTTGGCTTATTTTTCCACAGACATTTAAGGTCCCAAGACGCTTTTGAGTCCTGACACACCGCTTGAGAAACACATTTTTATGAGACCTGGACTCGTTCCAGGGAAGATAAACGGCAGAAATGCAGGTGGAAGGTGTGGCTCTTTTGAAATGAAGTGACTGGCTCTGATTGGTGCAATTTATTCAGGAACGCTGTGGTGTTGAAATATTTAAAGTTGGTGCAGGGCGTTGTTGGCTCTGTGCGAGTGTGCGCTGCAGCAGACAGTGGTATCGTCTTCTCTCAGGTAAGTACTACTCATTCTAGAGGCTATGTACTGTATTTTTGATTTTAGAGAATTTTGATTGGCCAATACTGATAAATACCACCAGCAATCTTGTGGGGTTCCCAAAATGTGTTTGGCTCCGACACCCCAAATGTAACATGTGAATGACTCGGGACTCCCACTGTGAAAAACTGACTGCCTCTTCAAGCAGCTAAACATTAAAATATATGTATTTATTTATTTTGCGTTTTGACCCCAATTCACAAATATATTCTGTGTATAAACTAATTCTAAAGTGCAAAATGTGTCAGTGATAAATAACAAAGCTTTTTCTTAGAATTATTTTGTTCCAAAGCTGCACTGGTAAAGCTTTTGTTCAACGTTTGAATGTATATTTAAGAGTTTTCAATTCAGAATCACAATAGAATTTATTGGCATTGTCAATGAAGTTTCACAGACTAGGAATTTTCTTTGATGTTCTCGTGCAACATGAAACATAAACTTGTAATAATGATAAATAATAAACTATGGAAAAAGGATATATACTTAGACTATAAGGCATGCATAAAAATAAAATAAGATAGAAAAATGTAATGAAATAGTAATTTAACACAATACGAGACAACAGCATAAATGGTGATTTTACAGATGTATAAATACTTTAAACAAGCAAAACTATAGCAGCCACAACGTGACTTAAATCCACAATCCCTGGTTAAATCTGTTGTTTTTCTGGTGCACACACTATACTCTAACAGTAACAATCATGTTTGTTTGTTTATTTATCAGGGCAGTACGATTACATTATGCCAGAGACCAGACTTTCTCAAGCTAATTTCCTGCAGTTGTCCTTAGGGAAAAGTATCGTGTTCATTCTCAAATCGAGTATTGAGAGTATTCTTCCCCCAAATTGGTTCCCCTCGAGGTTTCCTAGTTTTCTCCCATGTGGTTTTAAGGGTTTTTCCTCGCCGTGGAGGAAGGTCTAAGGATGTGGGATATACTAAGCTTGTTACTGTAAGCGATTTACTTATTTACGGGACATTACATCTGGTTGTGACATTCATTTGTGTGTGACTTATTTTGATCATTCTTGATTGTTTGAAAAACTACAGTATTCTACCCTTGAGTATTTGACTACATTTCTATGTGCTTGCACTTTTGATAAGGCACTAACATCATTGTGACACCAATTGATTGACTGATTAATTGATGCTCTATTTGTTAATTCCGTTGCCTTGTGACAATGACAATAAAATGAATCTTGAATATACATAATATTTGTAGCAAATATTTGAAAACATATCTCTATCCTTGTTTCATTCTAAAATACATTTAAAAGCAAAACTTCAGCCTTTACACATGCAACATTTAGAGCACTGTTTCCCAAAGTGGGGTCCAGGGCCCCCCGGGGGTCCACAAGAGGCACTGCAGGGGAGCCCTCGAAAGCTTGTCCACAAATAAGTCACATACAAATAAACTGGGTTTACAATGACCTTCATGTGAATTTGGTTATTTATTATATGATTTATCCTATTGTCACTATTTCTTTGTATTCTATATGTAAATGTATGAGAAAACCATTAGAAAAACATTTACTTTAATATAGTGTAAATTCCTATCTACGAGGGCCCCCAAGAGACGGAACATCTCGTCGGAACAGTGGGTCCGTCAGCCCAGGGGTGGCCAAATAAATGCCTGCATAAATATATCTCCTTTATATTGTAAAACACATATATCAGCCCGATGTATTTAGCAACCGATATATCGCTCGACTTCGAGCTGATTCACGTTTCAAGGTTTGTCATCATTGTTATGTGTTTTGCCCCCTAGAAACGCCCCTGCCCAGGAGTTCATTGTTCCGAAGATGCCAGAATATTCAGTCAGATTCTTCACTGGTAACCTCCTGCACGCCCATACTTTTAACACTGTTTATATCAAACTGGTGGGTACGAATGGGGAGTCTGAGCGTATCAAGCTTTCCGGGTCTGGCCAGTATTATGGATCAGTGAGTAGTTTTACTGTATTCATATTATTCACATGCATGGCGGCAGACTTCAGATGTGGATGTTTCAGGACTCGAACTACACCGTGAGCTGCCCTGAGACTCTTGGGAAGCTGCTGTTGGTGGAGCTGGACAAGAAGGCATTCAACGTGTTTCCTGTGGATGATTGGTTTCTTAACAAAATGGAAGTGACCTCTCCAGAAGGAGACGTTTATACGTTTCCCATGTATTACTGGATCCAGGATGATGAGGTTCACTACTGCAGGGAGGGGAAAGGTCAGTGCCATTCACAATAATTGGTTAATAGATGGGATGAGATGCTGCAGGTGAATAAGAAAACATTTAATTCAGTTATATCAGTTTGGAACTTTTCGTGTTTACTACTGACATAAATATGAGAAAAGAAATGTATTGCAAGTTTTCAGTCATTTTATACTGTAATATATACAGTAAATAAGACATTTTATGCATAAAAATTGCCAATATTTTTTGACTAAAGCTGAATAATGGATAGAGCAAGATTTAAATGTATAGTTTTATTTTGTTAATGCATACATTACAAAGAGTTGTTCAGAGGTGATTGTAGATCTTTTTTAGTTGTTTGAAAATTTGTAGATTTGGTGAATTCCCTCTGAATAAATCGTCAGTTAAGGGAAAGACTGTAAAGTTTGATGTCTGTAGGAGCTCCTGTAGGAGTTACTAAAGTGGAGATGTTGTCACTACAATGTGAGAGAAATGCATTTGGAGAAAATGGTCATTGAAGTTACCATTTCCCATACATTTTAAAAAGTTCATACTAGGGCACATAAGTCTACTACTGTGGCACTAGTCCACATTATTTTAGACGAGTCGACTAGTGGGGTGTTTTCTCTCTCTCTAATTCAAGGTGTTTGCCTATTTTTTGTGTTGGTTAAATGTGTGACTGAGAAGGACTGTTACTGCTTGTGGCTTGCAATTTTCTGTATTATCTACATGACTGTACATCGTTAATGTTACAGTGAACTTACAGTATAGGCCCCGTGTCAGTGCTAGTTAAGCGCAGATCGGCCTCTAAACTCCTGGCTACGGCCCTGCTGACACAGGTTTGTAATACAAGTGTAAAATACATCAGGATGCAGTCCTGTAGGGCCAATTTTAAAATATTGATCAAATAAGGTGAATCAATACAGTGCTCATTATTATTATTCATTTATTTTAAGAGTTTGGTCAATAGGATTTTCCTATTTACAAAATATGCAGCCCGCGACCTGCCATCGTCCCTCGACCCAAAATGAGTTTGACACCCCTGGTTTAAACTGTTTTAAACATTTTTTTCAGTCAGGAGGTTTGTTTTACCTGCTTGGCTAGTTTCAGCTACTTCCTGTAGCCTTCGTCAGAAGAGTCGCACAATGGTATAGTGATGTGTCGGAGGCTGCTGACATGAAACTAGTCAAGCAGGTAAGATAGTTCTTTATTGATCTCACAATGGAGAAATTCGTCTCTGCATTTGACCCATCCTTCCATGCCGCAAGGGCAATCTGTCAGGCGTGTTTATGCCGCCCGGGAACCCATCTCTAGATCTTGAGCCAGGCTTATGGTCAGAATCACCTGGCAGGAGGATTTTAACCTAACATGCATGTTTTGGGTTTATGGGGGAAACCAGAGCACCTGGAGGAAACCCATCCAGACACAGGGAGAAACATGCAATCTCCTCACAGAAAGGCCTCGTCCTGGCCCGGGATCGAACCTGGGACCTTCTAGCAAGCGCTAACCACTGCGCTACCGTTCCGCCAAACAAACCTCCTGTCTTACTAAAATAATGGTGAAAACAATTTCCCAAATAGTTCTATGGAGAAATGCTGAATCAGTGAATTGTAAAGAGTAGGACATTAATTTGTTTCTGGGTGAAAGGTTATGAGAGAAATGAGTTTTTCCTACAGTGTCTCTCCTTCAATGTAAAGAAAACCATTTATCAATGTACTGAGTATATAGGCCTTCTGTTGTGCCTTTACTGATGATCTGACAGTGTTTGGTCTTTGCTACAGCTGTGTTTGCCTTTGATGAGCCTACTGAACTCACCAAGCATGCGAGGGAGCAGGAGTTAAAGCAAAGGAAAGAACTATACGCGTAAGTATCTGATTTTCCAGGAATCAATAAACTTTATATCAAGCAGTGGTGGAACAAGAAGTACTGATACAGGAGCAACATATTTACTAACGTAAAAGTATCAGACTAAAAGTATAAAAGTATCCAGTTTTATTTATAGTATTTCACACTGTTTTTTTTAATCAAATGAAAGCATTAAATGTGTGGTATTTTTCTTTAAAAATTGTGCTTTTATGTGCAGAGCCCATTGGCTCTGGGAGGCAGAAAGGAAATGTCGACAACCAATCGAGCTTTCGATCAGGGCTTTTTCGTGTGGATAACCTGGATATATCTTCCAAATGGCAATGACATGTCATGAGATATACCCTATCCATAGGCACTGATTTATGTTTTTCCCTGTGGGTGCCCAGTCAGAGTACGGACCCACTGAAAAAAATAGGCAAGACACTGGCTCGAACTCACAACCTCCAGCTTATGGAGCCCACTGAGCTAACCAGGGACTGTAAAGACTATCTAATAGTGTGACCCGCACTGGAATGTGGGCAGAGTAGACAAAAAGATTCTGCTATCATGATATCATGAGCGATGTGATTAGGGCAAATTCGCCTGGGTGCTCAAAGATTTGGCTGGGTGCCTTAGCACCGCAGCACCCACAGGATCAGCGCTTATGACCCTATCCAATGTAATCATGAATGTAAGTGCGTATGTCACAGGTATAGGTTGCTGAAGGGTTTGTTGGCTGGGTTCTCTGACTGAGAAGGTTAAAAATGAGATAGTCTATTGTAAACAGTGAGAGCTGATGGGTGCAACCAATAAAAAAAAGCAATTTATTTAATTACGAATATTAAAACCAAGAGTAAAACCAACTAAAATGGATATAACACAGTAGGGATGTAGCTGAGGGGAAGAGGTCATAACATGAGAATGTGCTGCAGCTTTATCAGCCCAACTCTTCCCTGACCTGTGCTCGAGCGCAGGGATTACAGTGAGTTGTGGAGCCATGTTGAGTATCGTTACTTTTAAAAATAACTTAAGTTATCTTGTTTCCCCTGTTGCGTTACTGCGCTACTTAATTACGAAAGTAACGCATTACGCCTAAGCTTGGGCTTATTATATACATCCATGGGCACAGGGCCGAAAAAGGAGCAGGGTACAGTGTACATTACAAATATGCTATGTGACGGAGTGCAGAAAGGAGAGAATGTGAGGGCACCGGCAATAGTGTGCATGAGAACCATAGGGAATCAATGAACTGACGCGTCTCTGGTGACACCAAAATGACACGCATCGACTTCAAAATAAACAAGCGTCCCAATCTGAGTCAGACTCGACTCAAGTAGTCAAGTCATGTGACTCTTGTCTCCCATCTCTGCTGAGTACGCTAATACGCTACTAGGTAATGTGTTACCCCCAACACTGCGGTGGAGCAGACATTGCATGTGCCTTGGGAAAGAGCAGTGAGAGCGGACAACTGTTAATGTTGAGCCCGTTTTTCATTTTCGTCAGTGAAAACTAATTTACGTCTTGTCATGTTTAAGTCCCAAAGAGCCGTTTTTACCTTGTCTTCGTCACGTTATCGTCATGAAAAAAAGGGTTATCAATATAATAATTTTGTCATAATTATCGTTGACGACACTGCAATAAATGACTAAAACCAGTAACAGAACACCTTCTATTTATTTTGCTTTTCTAATGGCACAGTGTCAGTGCCCTCTGCTGGTCAAGTGTGGAATTCCTTCTCTTTTTAATTTTGGCTGCCCCCTAGTGGCTGAGCATTTAGGCTATTTCCTTACAAATTCATATACTGTAACTCCTCACAGGGATGGACTACTGGAGACTTCTTTTTTTAAACATAGGATTTGTGCTCTACAAGGATTAAATCCTGGTCCGGCCCGTGAGCCGTATATTTGACACCTCTGCTTTAAATGTTCCTGATCAGAACGACTTTTCTGCAGCTTAGATTCATAGACTGTTTGTCTGTGAAAATACATGTTTCAACCAGAAATATTACAGTTGAAAAATGTAGTGAAGTAAAAATTTAAAGTATTGATCACAAGATGTATTTTTTTTTTACATTCCCCCATTCATATGTACTTTGTCTTCCAGTTGGATGCAGTATGAAGAGGGAATGCCTCACTGCATGAAAGTAGACAATCCCACTGATCTGCCTCCGGAAGTCAGATTCTCTTTCACAAAATCTTCAGAGTTGAATGTTCTTACAGGGTAAGTCACTATTTTCAGACTAGTGTCAAATAATTTGTGAGTGATTCATTAAAAAACAAACCTTTGTCTAGGATTGCAGCGATGAAACTGCTTGGTTTGGCTGATTGTAAGGAACCGTGGACTGACTTTGATTCCATACAAAGAGTGTTTGACTGGCAAAAAGACAATGCCTCCAGTAATGTCTTATACCTAATGTTATATTATTAGCTATAAGCCCAGTGAAGGAGGAGTGACCCACTGTGGTAATGTTTTACAGAGTATGTGCATAAGCATTGGAAAGAAGATGCTTTCTTTGGTTATCAGTTCCTGAATGGACTCAACCCCATATTGATCCGACGCTGCTCCTCGCTGCCAACAAATTTTCCTGTCACTGATGAGATGGTCAAATTGGAGGGCGGTTTAAAGCATGAAATGGAGGTCTATGTTTGCTCTAAAGAGTTTCAAATTAACTTAAGGAGAGACACTTGTTCCGCTTTCAGTTTTTTTCCTCGTAAAACAAATAAATTACCTAATCTTTACAAAAAGGAGTGTAATTATTCACTGATTCAACATTTCTCCAAATTGTAACTTCAATGAAGTGTCTCGCCTTTAAGTAATAATATCGTCAAGCAATTGTAAATATTACAATCTTAAATATTAACAGTATTTATATTGCTGTCCATATTATGTTGTTTTAGGAAGGAAACATCTTCCTGTGTGATTACAAGATTTTGGATGGAGTGAAGACCAATGTGGTCAACGGTAAAGTGCAGTCTCTGATGGCTCCTCTCGTCCTTCTCCACAAAACCTCCACTGATGAGCTGAAGCCTGTTGCCATTCAGGTAAATACAGTTCATTGAAAGCTTATGCATGACCTTGCAGGCTTGTTTAGTTGGTGTTTCTGTGACAGTGACCCTGAACAGTCAGTATCCTCATAATGTCCACTGTGCGAGCCCGTGTGTCATTTGCATATCACTTTTGTACACTGATTTAGAGCATTTGTCAATCAACCCAGGCATGCGAGATCTTGTTGCACGCGAAACTCAAAACCAAGCAAAATATCCACCCAAAAAGCAATAATACGTCATTTGTCAGCTTTTTGTAATTGAAAATATAGTTTTTCTTACCGTTTAGACACATCTGAATCTGCCAGCACAGCATTTAGCTTCACTTCCGTCCACTCGTTTTGTCCCAAATGTTAGTTCCCGAATGAATTTTCTATAAAGTATAGTTGTGTGGAGTAGTGGTCCATCAAAGTTCGATTTTATAGCATGAAAAGAAAGGTCTATTTGCTGCTTGTTTGCATATAGACCTTTCTCGGTCATGTGACTTGGAATGGAATGCCGGCCTGTTGGTTGGCATTCCGCTGATTTTCTCCATCTGCTCCATGTTATTAGCTGTTCTGTCCCTATATAGTGTACTATATAGTAGATACACCATTTTCTAGGGGTGTCCGAATGTCCAGAGAGAAAAAAGTAGTGCACTGAAAATTTCCCACAATGCATCTCGAAAAGTAGTGATCAGCGATGGTCACTAAACCGGTCAATATAGACCTTTCTTGGTCATGTGACTTGGAATGGAATGCCGGCCTGTTGGTTGGCATTCCGCTGATTTGCTCCACCCGCTGCATGTCATTAGCTGTTCTTTACAATGGTGTTACCAGTCTTGACGCTCTCCAAGACGGTTCAGCACTTCAGTGGTCAGGTCAGACGATGTCTGTCTGAACAAATGCTTGTTTGTCGGAGCTCAGGACCCGTCATGTGACTTTTGCTGCCCACAAGACTCTGATTGGTCAGAGCATAGATATATACAATGTTTTGATTTGAATTTCTTGTAGCAACCCATTGTTGCAACATAAGTTCCGCTGCCGATGATGTCAGCTGAGAAAGGTCTATAGACCACAATGCACTGCGAGTGTCTGACGTGACCAGTGCACAACGCAGGACCCGACACGGATGAATGAAACGCTTCAAAACATGGCTTTAGATTACTAACTTGTCTTCTCTGGTAAAATGCAACAATCCAAGCCGTTTTCTTCATTATTGTAAAATCCACGTTGAGTAAAACTTATCGGACTAATATAGATCCCCAAATAATAAAGTGTCTCTTGAATTGGGTCGGTCTTGGTCGCAGAAATCATTATTTGCAGAGTTTTGGGAACTTTTTCAGCACATGTAGTGCACTTGTCTTGTTTACATTTCGGACGGCCTGCTCCCTATCTCTCCTCCGTAAATCACGTCATTGCGGCGCTCGAGTCACGTGATCAGCGGCCAGGAGAAAGTAGTGAAGAGAAATGTGTCCGAATTGCCAATAAAATGAGTCCTCTATATAGTCTACTATACAGTGCGGGACTATATAGTAAATGAGTAGTTAGGGGTTAGGGTGGACATTCGGACACAGCCTCTGTACGAAATGAATACGAGGGTATGGTAAGACGAGGCTACCTTGAAGCTAAAGGCTAGCAATATTTTGATGAATTATACATACATTTAATGTAGCGCCGCAAATATGAGCTAGTCTACATAAAAACAATTACTGTAGTGGTAATTTCATTTAGTTTGTCATAAACACAGATGTATCCTGCACTGAAGTATGTACATCCTACATCAAGTTATTAAGTGTCACCTACCAGGTACTTCTTTCTAGTGATGGGATTTTCGGCTCTTTTAGGTGAGCCGGATCATTTGGATCGGCTCATCAAAAAGATGGCTCTTTTGGCTCCCAAATGGCTCTTTTTAAATACTATATATTTTCAATTAACAAAAGATTTTAGCAGAGA
>OMNZ01096078.1:0-14027 GCA_900303255.1 Lesueurigobius sanzi
TGAAAAGATTTTAATATGTATTAGCCCAGTACAATAAAGGCTTTTTAGAAAATGTAAATAGACCAGAGCAACGAAAAGGTTAACGCCCCCCTTTGGGTGACTCCAGAGGCCCCGTCCATTGAAATTAATGGGGAAACATCGACTGAGATCTTCACATTTACGTCTGAAAAGTAACAATGTATGCATTTTGTATATTTGTCTGATGTAAGAGGTAAACAAATCAAGAGATTTTTTTGCTGTAGAAGATTCACAGAGCAGACAGTTGATGTTTTAAAGTGGGCTAAAGTTAGCAGGAAGTTAGCATGTTCGGACTATAAAGAGTTTAGCCGTTCATAGGTCAAAAAATGAAGCAATGTTGAAATATAAGAAGCTGCAAAATTACTCAAAGTTATATGGGCATTTGAATTTGATCATGGATTTGATCCAATTTGATAAAATTAAGCCACAATGAACGACTAAACACTTTATACTGAAGTCCGAACATGCTAACTTCCTGCTAACTTTAGCCCACTTTAAAACATCAACTGTCCGCTCTGTGAATCTTCTACAGCAAAAAAATCTCTTGATTTGCTTACCTCTTATATCAGACAAATATACAAAATGCATAAATTGTTACTTTTCAGACGTAATGTAAATGTAAATGTGAAGATCTCAGTCGATGTTTCCACATTAATCTCAATGGACGGAGCCTCTGCTCTCACCGAAAAGGGGGCGTTAACCTTTTCGTTGCTTCTGTCTATAGGAGAAAAGGTTGGGAACCACTGACATAGGCGATATATAACTAAGAAATATTTTTAAAACATTTTTTACTCTATAAACTTGTACTTTTTTTTCATAAATAGTGACAGATCACATTAACGACAAGTTAATCTTATTTATAATTAAAAACATTGAAAGTTATTTGTTTGTGACAGTGTTTGGTCCAAGCTCTTCAAATGGTAGTGCTGCCCTCTACTGTCCTGACTGTGTTATTGACCATGTTATTCATTGTGAAAGCAGTGGATCACTGCAGCCTCATTAATATGCATGACTTTTTAAAATTAATATGCATGACATCATCGAAAGTATTGATATTAGCAAAAATAGTACCAGTATCGTGCCACAAAATATATCGGAAAATCGATATATTGTCAAACCCCTAATTTGAACATAAGGTGTAAACAGGCAGATGACCCTGACGACCACCTGAACGTACCAAAACCACAGTTTGAGAACCACTGGAACATACTTCTTTCAAAAGGTTTTTTTTTTTTTAACCCTCAAAAAAATACATATAAATATGAAAATATATCCACTGGCAGAAAATCTTCATACACTCTTTCAACAAGACTGAAAGACTAACAAAAATACAACATAATATATTGAATACATTTTTTGCATCAATTAATTATAGCATGTTTACTTTTTCCATTTAATAGGTGGTGTTCACGCTACAGAACTATTTCATTTGGAGCTGGTGCTCAATATAATTCTACACGTTTCCAGCTGCCCTCCACCACAATTTTAAACTATAGACTCCTTATCCACTTGAACGCAACCCATTATTATTATTTTTTTCTTATATACTGTATTTGAAATTATTATTAATTAACATAAAACACTTAAGCGGATGAAGGTGACAAGATATTTAAAAATCTTAAATCCTCATGTAGATATTCCTTTTTCAAAGTGTATGTTGGATTATTTCTATTTGGATAAAAATAAGGCACATTTTCAGCAATAAGACATGAAAAAACAAAAAAACATTTCCCATAATGCAACTCAGTGGATAAACAAGCCTGAAAAAGTGAGTATAAAAATACATTCTTTGTAGCAAACCGTGACAAATGTGAACAAGCTAAAGGTGCAACGTGAGTTTTTGGAATATTTACAAAAACAGACAAACAGCTTCAACAAGGCGTACGATTCATGAAGTGTGTGCTCCACAGGGCTTTTCCAGTCATAAAGTTACAAACGCAGTCTCAGATGGGTCCAGGAGTAACACTGGAGTGGAAGGAAGCCATTTCAACGCAAACGTTCTGGACGAGGCTTTATTCAGACTCACATACCATCGCAGAGCCATCTTAGCCTCCATGTTTCATAACTTTAAATGGACATATCCTGCATTAGTTTGGCTCATTTGGAACCACAGTGTTGATATTTCACATTCTATGATTTAAATGGAAGAGAGTGTGTTTCTTTGAGCGCTCTCTTCTGGCTTAAACTAAAAAGTGCATAAATTAAGCTTCCGGTAGAACAGTATGATGAGATGTGTTCTACTTTTGGAGAGACTGGTTGTATTTCCATCAAAGAAAATGTGCATCTGTCTAGAATTCACATAATAAATGTGCATAATTTATATGTATTTCTATCAAAGATTGTAAGCATAAGATTGTAAGGAGGGGCGTTCCTTACACGGTTACCCGGTACTAGTATTTACCCAGCAGAGGACTATGTATTGGAGATCCAAGTTTATTGTCTTGATTTGCTGTTGTTGGCGACATTCATCTTGTTGGTGAATTGCTGACAGCTGACTTGTTATGCAGCAGAACTATCCCAGAAAGACTTTTCTGATAAAGATTAGGAACTATCCCAGAGTGACTTTAATGAAGATTAGGAACTATCCCAGAGTGACTTTAATGAAGATTAGGAACTATCCCAGAGTGACGTTGTTGGCTATGCCCGGCGTCATCTTAGTGTGGTATTTGACCCTCACCAATATTTATTTTCCTACTTATCTTATGTCTTGTTTGAAAGGCACTTAGTCAGATCTAACACTATATTACAGCATAATGAGTTGTTAATTGAAAGAAAAAGTCCAGATAGGGGCAAGAGGGCTTGTGTGAACTACTATTGAAATGCAAACTCGGCCTGAACCGGTCTTATCGAAAGAGGGCTCAAATGATCCTTTTTGGGCTAAAGAGTTGGCAGGAGAGTGGACATCACCTCATGACATAATCAGGTGGAACAAGTACTATGAGTTGGTTAGAAAAGAAGAAGTGAATATTCAGGGTTATACTTGTTGAGAGCACAAAATCTACTCAAATCCAGGGGCAGATCTACCTATTAAAAAAAACAAAAAACTTATTTCTAGATCAATTTTTGCAGTGCATCATTTGTCCACATCCAAAGCCCGCTTGCGTTTACAGCTATTGGTTTTAGCCTTATTCAAACTCTCACTCTCACTATTGTAGCCAGAAAAAGGGGCAAGAGACTATATTCAAGTGGTTTTGAAAGGCTGTAAAAAGTAAAAGCTGTTTAGTTATAGCATGTGAAATATCTGAGCTGAGGTGGACCTTTGCCAGAATCATGCACAATGTCTCCATTTAAAAGCCTTCACGAGTCATCGTTACTTAGGTCCTACAAAGGCACGTCGCCTCCTCGTGTGACATGTACATTGAGCCCAGTTACCTTCAGTTTACCTGGACCTCCGCCAGTTCCCACTTTGTACCATAAAAAAGTTCTTTGGTGCTAATTATTTCATGGTCCAGATGAAGTTTCATGTTCCTCTGAGGAGTGGCACAGAGGAACCTTTCCTTGTGTATCTTTTGCTTGGCCACACCCCACTAACACACTTTTTGCAATATTTAGCTGATGTTGATAATAAATATGAGTTTAGATGTCAAAGTGTTTAAGTTTAAGGGTAAGGGCCGGCTTATGGCTCCAATTAGAGCAAGAAGGAAGGTCCAGTAAGGGAAGAGGGAGGGTTTGGCATTAACAAGCTGATCGCCATGGGTACTAATAGGACCATGTCCAAAGAGAATCTCAGGGACTCTGCTGGACTCTCTGGTCCAGATGATCTCAGGCCCAGATGAAGATCCATGGTCCAGATGAAGATCTATGGTGCAGATGAAGGACCATGGTCCAGATGCAGGCCCATGGACCTCACCAGTGGTCCAGATGAAGATCCATGGTTCCAGATGAGGGTCTATGGTCCAGATGAAGGTCTATGGTGCAGATGAAGGACCATGGTCCAGATGCAGGCCCATGGCCCTCACTAGTGGTCCAGGTGAAGATCCATGGTCCAGACGAGGGTCTATGGCCCAGATGATGGTCTAGGTGCAGGTCCATGGCCATCACCAGTGGTCCAGGTGAAGGTCTATGGCCCAGCTGATGGTCCAGGTGCAGGTCCATGGCCCTCACCAGTGGTCCAGGTGAAGGTCTATGGCCCAGATGATGGTCCAGGTGCAGGTCCATGGCCCTCACCAGTGGTCCAGAAGAAGGTCTATGGCCCAGATGAAGGTCTATGGTCCAGATGAAGGTCTATGGCCCAGATGATAGTCTAGGTGCAGGTCCATCGCCCTCACCAGTGGTCCAGATGAAGGTCTATGGCCCAGATGATAGTCTAGGTGCAGGTCCATGGCCCTCACCAGTGGTCCAGATGAAGGTCCATGGCAGAGCTAAGGTTCATATCCGTCATGTCCAGGAACTCGCTGGTGAAGATTCCTGGGGCAGGTGGGGGCACGGTGCTGCAGGTGTTGGCAGATGGGGGTGAAGTCAGGTCTAACCACTCCATACCGTCCCAGGCTGCATCGGTGAAGGCCATGCTGAAGGCCACACCCTGGAGCTCGCTCCCAGACAGGAGCAGCTTGTCTGTGACGTGGTGCGTGGGTCGAGGGTGACCTCCGTACGCCTCCGCCTCCCCCTCCACTCCTCGACCAATGGGAGCACTCATCAGCGTCTCCAGGTGGGACTCGGGCAGGTGATTGGCCAAGTGCTCGTACGGCAGCTGGGGTGGGGGCGGGTGCTCGTAGTGTCGGTGGAATCTGGGCACCAACAGACCCGGGCAGCCTGGAGAGACAGGACACAGTTATACAGAGGTTTGTCCATGAGTGTGTTTACATGTACTAGAGGGAAGTTTTAATATTCCAGTTTTGTCTCTGATCAGATAAACGCAGTAACTAGTGATGGGACTTATGGCTCTTTGAAGGACACCGTTCATCTAAAAGAGCTGTTCAAAAGACTGGCTCTTTTATGTTTTTTTATTATACCAATGTTTAAATCATAAAATAAACACTGAGATGAATGATACATTAAATATTGAAGAATGATACATAAAAAATAAAACATAAAAAAAAAAAAAATAAAATCCATCTTTTTTTCGGGAAAGTGCATCCAAATTGTATTCTTTTCTTTGTTTTCTTTGACTCTCTCTCGCCCCTGGCTGCCTGGCCTGTGACCCCTCATACTGTCTTTCTCCGGCAGCAATGCCTCCAGCTCCTCCTCTCCACCCTACGCCTAATTCTCATCGCTGCTCCGTCCTCCTACCACTCCGTCTTCTCTCCGTGGCTTGTTTGATATCGCTAATAATGCCATAAACACACATCCTGCGTATTCTGTAACATGTGTAAAATGGCATTAATCCTGTGTGGGTAACGCGCTACGCCTGTGTGGCAGTCCAAATACACTTAAGTGAAAACGCAGCTAGCGTGATGCGCAGTATGTGTGGAGCGGGCGTCGGACTACTTGCAGAGCAGGCACATGCAGTGTCTCTTCCCTCATGCCTCCTCAAAGACGCTAAAATGATGCTCCTCTCCACAATTAAAAATAAAGAAATAAAAAATGAACGGCTCCCTACAAGGACTCGGTTCTCATCGTTCACAGTGAAGAGCCGTTCAAAAGATTTGATTCGTCATCACTAGCAGTAACCCGGAAATAGCAGTTTCCCGGTCATTAGACACCGGGATACTCTGCTGGGACTTTATGGCAGTAACTGGGAGATGGCGCCATGTATACGCTGTTACCAGGTTTTCAGAACTTCCGTTTTCTTGCCCATGCGTAGTTCATCATAAACATGGCGGAGCCCTGTGGCGGCACCGAGAACAAAGCGTCCTATGTCTGGAGAAGAGAGGAGACCGAATGTTTTATATTAACCCTAGACCAGTGTTTCTCAAACTTTTTCAGACCATGGACCACTTTCTGCTCCAAATTTTTTTCGAGGACCACCAAACATAGTAACTCGCCCTAACGCAGGGCACGCCAAAATTACTTCAATATAGGGATAGAAATTCAATGATTATGTATTAATACATTTAGGCCTACATAAAATTAACCTGATTCCAAATTCAGAGCCTGCCAATGTGATCAATAAAAATGTATGTATTAATAGCTGCTAATAATATTTACAATGGATTTTTTTAAGAGCAAATGCTGTAGCTTAGAACATAAGAGTATTATTTTCATTTTACACTGGACTTTAAACTGCAGCTGTTAATGCAATATTGCAAAGTAGTTTATGACAGTTACATAAGGCGAATCATAGCAGTATTTTGCCAAATATCTTCTCAGCAGCAGTTTTTCATATTTCAGTCAGTTGATGCTCAGGGGAGGGGCTTAATAGTATCAAAAGTGTAGGCTACTTTTTGAAGGAGTGATCTCACAATCTGTGTGTCCAACTTCACGTGCACGGCGTGCGGTGTCCAAGTGACAGACTCCATCTGGTGACTCTGTAGCATCAGAGCGAGCAGTCCTTGGCTGAATGTGCGCTAAGTCCGGTGCTGTTGTAGTTGGTAGCGGTCAGCGCGAGATTTCCGCGGGACTCAGGAGTATCAGCCCGAGGGCAGACAGGTGTGTGCTGTGAGCGCACCGGCCACAGTCCACACATTCTGTAGCAGCATAGCAGTAGCTGCGTTTTCACTGAATGTGTGTATTTGAAATGCCACACAGGGGTACGCACGCTCCCAAAAAGGATTGATTCTATTATGTGCTGTGCGTAATTTTACGTTACAAAATACAAAGGATGTGTGTTCCAGGAGGGTCAGTGATAGAAGGGCAGACAGATATTGTGCTGCTTTTAGGAGGTTTCCGTCATCATTAATTTCAATAAAGCCGTCTCCAACCAAAGACTAAAAAGGGGGCGGACTTCTGACTGGTGGTGTAGCCACCACTCAGAATGATGCGCTGAACTAAAGAAACAGTATTTTTAGAGCACTGGCTATATTGGCTATATTGAAATTAAGTGACAGAAATTAAGTGTGACAGTCTAAAAATCTATCAAGTGAAAATTGGAGGAACATTGGCACTAAAAGCAATTTTTTTTTGGAATTTACTTGCGGACCACCAGGCGGTGCTGGCGGACCACCAGTGGTCCGCGGACCACAGTTTGAGAGGCACTGCCCTAGACTAAACTAAAAGTAGTCAACATTGAAGATGGAAAGAGGAGTCATAATGCTGATTTGTGTCAAATTGTCGCTGCTGGTTTTTCTACACGCACAGTTGCACTGTCGGGTAACGTGTGCGATAGTCCTGTCTGTTCAAACTTATTTTGTTCAAACTTATGGATGAACTCCTGGGCCATCATCCTCTGACACAGACAAAGGGATTGATGCTTCAAAGATGAGCACACTTGGCAAGGGCGCAGTAAAGGGGTGGAAGGTTAGGACGATTCTAGGGGCCCAGGCTGATCAAGCAGACCTTTTTATTTTATTTTTTATAGATATGTGAAATGTGAAAGGACCCCTCATGCACTCAATGTGTATTTTGTCCGTTTTTACCATATATGTAATATTTAACAAACAAATTATGTATTTACTGTTTCAGTCACACCCCTCCCCCTCACAATGGTACATTCCACCTCCGCGGCCTGAGAGCTACTCGAGAGCGTAGCACTTGTCAATGCACTTGCTCTGGTGCAGCGCAGACAGTAGCACATGAGGCAGGTCACATCAACAGTCAGGGCATGAAACATGTCAAGAGAAAAGGAAAGAGAAAACAGAAGGCCCTGATCCGGACCCAAAACCTTGTATCTGATCTTTGGACCTGACCATGTAAATCCTTTCCTCATTTGAGATTTGAGACTTAATTATCAATCAATTATCCGGACATGCGGCGCAATATACGGGGAGGACCGAACCAGGACTAAACCAGGACTAAACCAGGTCTAAACCAGGTCTAAACCAGGACTAAACCAGGACTGAACCAGGTCTAAACCAGGTCTAAACCAGGACTAAACCAGGACTAAACCAGGACTAAACCAGGACTAAACCAGGTCTAAACCAGGCCTAAACTAGATCTAAACCAGGTCTAAACTAGTAGTAAACCTGGTCTAAACCAGGTCTAAACTATTTCCTATTGCAATTGAGATGTAAAAGTACAAATTTCAAACATAAAAATACCAATTCCCATAGTTTTTCTTATTTTCATAGGCTTTATCCTCACATTTAGGTATTCTACCAATGCAACGTGTTAAGTACATCTCTTGCAAGGTATGTTTATTGGGTTAAATTTTATCTGTAAAAATGTAAGGGCCGCAGAAATTTTTGTGTCCATAGGGCCCAGAATTTCTAATAATATATAATATAATAATAATAATAATAATGCTAATAATGCTGACGCTAATCCTTATTTCTCTGAATCATATTGATATAGATGAGTATTTGAGTATTTTGCACAAAAATGTAATTTGTGCACCTGTGCCATTGTAGCCTCAATTCAAGAAGCCGGGAGACTTCATTTGATTATAAACCTGATTTCTCAGTGATAAAAACAGTATCCTGGACACTGCCATAACCGGAATATTAAAACTTCCCAATAAAAAACAGGAAACTCTCAGCCTGGCTGTCGCGACTACAAAGCTCTGCGATTGCAGTCTGGCCAAGTTGCTTGGTAAAACTGTTTCCCAGAGGGCGGGGTTACCCGCCACTATGAAATGCCTCTGTGTGCTACTGCGAAGCTTCAACCAATCAGACCATGCCTCAATCGAGCCATTGGAAATGCTACATTTTCATTGGCCCCCATTCCTGGGGAGATTTGAAATGGCAGAGATGGGCAACTTGGCCAGACTGACTTGGTCGCGAAATTTTGTGAAGCGTCACAGGCAGTATGGGCGGGCCCAGGCTAGGAAACTCTAGTACATAACACACTCCAGTATTACTATTACTATTACTATTGGTTCTGCAACACAGAAAACACATCAGAGCCGCGCCGCCGCAAGGGCCACTTATCGCCGCTTGCAACTTTAATTTTTATTATTCATGTAAAAACATACCTCCATTTTCTATGAGCACATCCAAGAGTTCATCCATCTGCTGACTCCTGTTCATCTGCTGCAAGAGAAACTGAGTCAGGTCAAATTATAACATTCAATATGCAATTAATTAGGAAAAATCATATACTATATATAATAAATAATAATACTGTAATGCACTTTCCCAGATATGCTCAAAGTCGCTCTATAATTTTGTGTATTATTCATTCACTCCATACTGAGTGGTGGTTGTAGCCACAGCTGCCTTGGGGTAGACTGACAGAAGTGAGGCTGCCAATCTTCGGCATTGGCCCCTCCCACCAGAAAGAGAGAGAAAAACTAAATTGACAGATATCAGTTTGAATTTTTTGCTGTATATTACTGCCATAAATATGAGAAGAAAATGTATTGCAACTTTTCTATCATTTTGTTTTCACATGAAAATAAGACAATTATTTTGGGTGATAGAATAACAATAATGTATAGAGCCTGGTTTAAATGTATGTTTTTATTAAATTTTTTTGATATATTAGATACAATGATTTGTTTAGATTGTGTTTGTTTTTCAATAAACTAGTTATTAGTGAATAAATCTGCACAAATTCAAATTTGCATGCCACATCCCATGTTACCTGTCTAATGTTCTGTCAATTGTAATAAGGCTGAACACATAAGACTGGAGAGGAGGGAGTGGTCACCTTAGGCATGTGCTCGCTCTTTACGGACGCTCCATGGTTGGTCCCACAGTCTGAAGGATATACTGACTGGACAGTCCTGTGCTCAGAGGGATAGGAACAGTTCATCAGCTGACCACTGCTCTTCTGTTGCATCTGAAAATATAAAACAAAGGTTACACCAGTCCAACTAACAGAATTTATAAGCCACTGGCTGAGCACATTCATGCCTGGTTTGTAGGGCACAGTACATGGATTCACCAGCATTTACCCTGTACGTCTAGCATGTTCACCATAACACAGACTGGCCCTTCCTCCCTGTCCCACCATGACACAGACTGGCCCCTCCTCCCTGTCCCACCATGACACAGACTGGCCCCTCCTCCCTGTCCCACCATGACACAGACTGGCCCCTCCTCCCTGTCCCACCATGACACAGACTGGCCCCTCCTCCCTGTCCCACCATGACACAGACTGGCCCCTCCTCCCTGTCCCACCATGACACAGACTGGCCCCTCCTCCCTGTCCCACCATGACACAGACTGGCCCCTCCTCCCTGTCCCACCATGACACAGACTGGCCCCTCCTCCCTGTCCCACCATGACACAGACTGGCCCCTCCTCCCTGTCCCACCATGACACAGACTGGCCCCTCCTCCCTGTCCCACCATGACACAGACTGGCCCCTCCTCCCTGTCCCACCATGACACAGACTGGCCCCTCCTCCCTGTCCCCGCCCTTACCTGTATGGGACAGTGCCTGGGGCCTCCTGGGGTGTGTCCACAGTCATCTCTGCCCAGAGGTGGTGTGAGCATGTAGGGGGTGTGAGGAGAAGGAGGCTGGGGGCTGCTGGAGGTCCTGGCCGCTGGGGAGTCATGAGGAGAACACTGAGGACTGAGGAAGGCAGACATGTTGGAGGGGCTGCCCGTGTGAGGCGGCCCGTCCATGCCCGCACTTCCCAGGCCCAGCTCCTCCATGTGTGCCACCCCTGGAGTCTTCAGCTGTTTGGGGGAGGACAGGGGGCAGCTGGAGGACAGGGGTTCCTGTTTGACTGTCACCCCAAAGAAGTGCTGTCCCATCAGAGAGGGGCTGTGTTGGTGGGCCCCGGGGTCCTGGGAGGGGCCGTAACTGCGCTTCCTTTTGTGCAGCTGCATCTTCAGTTCCTCAACCTGAAAGATGGACAAAGTCTAAAAAATGTTAGAAACACTTATTCATTCAGTGATTCTACTGATGAGTTCATCTGCAAAGACACAAGGTTAGAGGAGGACACCTCAGAGAACGTCTCATTACTAATGTCATAGGCTGTGTCAGAATGTCCACACTATTCCCTATATACAGTAGATTAGCCAAGCTGTCGCGACTACAAAGCTCTGCGATTGTAGTCTGGCCAAGTTGCCTGGTAAAACTGTTTCCCAGAGGGTGGTATTAACCCGCCTCTATGAAATTCCTCTGTGTGCTACTGGACTGAACTTGGAACTGGGAAAGCGTTTTTTTCCGAGTTCCAGTGTTCCAGTTGTCAAGTCGGAAAGTTTAATGACAGTGAAACAAATCATTTGAGCTACAAAGCTGGTGAAAAGTTAAAAGATAGAGGTAGTTATATTATTCTCTGATAAATGATGTTACTAATCAATGAGGGCACAGTTTTCTCTTGTCGTGCCTGTGGTTGAACCATTTGAGAACTCTAGAGGCTTCAGTGCTGCAGGAGCTGAATGACAAGAATGTGGGCGGGAATAGAGTACAACTAAAGGGTCGAGGACACAAGAAATATAAAAAATATTGTTGTTGAGTGTTTATATATACAGCTGCCATGTTGTTTCTCTTTGTGTTCCAGTTGAATCTTCCCACTTGGAAGTCGGAAATCCTGACTTCCAAGGACAAATGGGACGCAGCATAACCGACAGCAACTGGACTTAACACGGATGAATGAAACGCTCCAAAATGCTGCTTTGGTGGATTATTTAGGAATAAACCCCTTAAATATAACCTGCTACGGGGGAAAGTTGCTAACGTTAGCTGCTAACCTTTAGCTGGAGATCGATAGCTTCATTTCTCATAACAATCCAAGCCGTTTTCTTCATTATTGTAAAATCCATATTTAGAAAAACTTATCTGACTAATCGTAGGCAAAAATTCTTCAGTCTTCATCTGTACTCTGTAGTTGAAATGTAGGACGTTTCGTAAACGTTTTATAAACCCACTTCGTGCTCCAGGCCTTCAGTAGCTGATGATGATCTTTGGAGTAAGATCGAAACGTCCTACATTTCAACTACAGAGTACAGATGAAGACTGAAGAATTTTTGCCTACGATGGACAACTCCTGTACGACTGAGAACCTACACAAACGTTATCTGACTAATATATAGCCCTAAATAATAAATTGTCTCTTGAATTTGGACAGCCATGGTCGCAGAAATCCATAATTAGCTGAGTTTTGCAAACTTTTCAGCAGCTGTAGTGCACTCAATTTGTCATGTCGGACGTGCTGCTCCATACTTTCTCCTCCGCAGATTAAGTCACTGCAGCGCTTAGGTCACATGATCAGCAGCCAGGAGAAAGTAGTGAGAAATGTGTCCGAATTGCCAACAATGAGTCCACTATGGTCTATCATACAGTGCGGGACATTCGGACAGTCTTTGTGAAGTGCTGTGAAAATGAGCCTCACCTGTCTCTGCTCCTGGTGCAGCTTCCACGTCAGCTCGTCAATCACCTTCTGCTTCTCCACCAGCATCTTGTCCTTCTCTGCCTCCGGCCCCGCCCCCAGCCCCTCCTCCAGGCTGCCCGGGGACGGCTGGAGGGTCAGGTGTGCGGGTGGGGACAGGGGCATGTCGCTGAAGCTGTCCGGCAGTGACCCGCTCAGGGACAGCTCTGAGGAGGCAGGGGACACGGGGGGGCTGGAGGACGAGGACACGCTCGGGTATGGGTAGAAGCCCTGGGACATGCTGCTGGAGGTCAGGGAGCCACTGGGAGTGACGGGGAAGGTGACTGTGGTGATGTCCGATGGAGGGGAAGCGCAGCAGGGGTCAGCGAAGGGCCGCAGACGCTCGATTAGGGCCGTCTTTGTCCCAGAGACAGGCAGACCACGCATCCGCAGGTGCTGCCTCAGCTCAGACACCTGCGCAGAGGCACAGAGGAGAGCTGAGAGGACAGAACTATGGATAAAACACTCACTAACTTCTAGCTTTGTATCAGTGGCAGGACACTTTATGTCAGAGTTATACTATGAAGCTGGATTAGGAAGGTTTGGGGCTAACCCTGGTTTAGCTTTGAAGCCAGATCACTTTTAGCAGAGTAGATGAGCAGAGGGCTGGTTCTCTATGTTTGAGACCAGAGCAGTGGTTCTCAACCTTTTTTAGTCACGACCCCCAATGTGATGACTGTTGGTGTTTTGCAGCACTAGGGGTGGGGGATATATGAATATCTCAACATTTGTTTTCAATATCTCTATATCGACATTCAGAGGATATTTTTGCAATCCTTCAAAGAAATGTGGTCAAACTGGCAAAGAAGGTCCAGTTGGCCTTTTGCTGCATCTGACCTATTATTGTATAGATTTACCAGAACATAAAGATATGAGACATGATTTAAACATGAACCAAGTTACTGGACTAAAGTCATATTTATTGTAATACAAGAACAGTTTGACGTTCCCTATTTCAATTTTTTTCTATTCTTTGTACCTCCTTTTTTACATAACAGTCCGGGAGCTGGGGGGGGGGGGGCCCATAGGAGATTGAAAAAAACTTGGGTAGACATTCCAGATGTGGGGCAGAAAGGTGTAATTCAAGATGGCGTCCAAGAAGGCCGCTGCTCCCTTATACCCAATATAACTCCATCTGGATCTGTCCTGGAGTGATGTATTTGGTGTATTTACATAGGTTTTTGGGGTCAAGGTATCCAATGAAATCATTTTCAGGCCGCCGCGCCCTCTCGGTTAGCCTATCAAGGTTCATAAGTGAGCTAGGAGAATGAACTTAGTGTCTTTTCTAGGGTTGTAGGGGTCAGGGAGCATGTGCAAGTGGTTGGTGGTGGTCGGAGGGACCGTTGGCGCAGATGTGAGCAGCCTTGCTTCTGTCAGTCTGCCCCAGGGGAACTTGTGGCTATAAATGTAGCTTACCACCATCAGCCTGGACTGTCAAGCTGCCTCCTGGTCCTCAGCGTCCACTTTCGTGTGCTCCTATCTCATGGATATGTGCACTGACTCAGTGGATCTCAGTGTTTGGCAGGGACAGGGGTCCTGTCGCCTAATCAGGGGTCTTTGGGACATGTTTATCCCCACCCATGCCTGGTGTCCCTAGGGGGCCTAGCGAAGCCCGTAGGTGGGCTTAGCCCACACAAAGAAGAAAATAAAGTTACATAATGTAACCACAGTTCTTCGAGTGTGGGCATGCCCACCTACCTGCAGGCACCCTC
>OMNZ01096081.1:1414-18419 GCA_900303255.1 Lesueurigobius sanzi
TAGAGGGGAGGGAGAGAGAGAGGGGGGGGGGGGCTGATCTGGTGGGGACTGAGTGAGTCATTTTGTTGATTTTAATGATAGAACTGTGAATCTGAAGTTTATTATGCTAATTTAGATGAAATGTCAAGTGTTTAGGGCTCCTATATTGTGCAAATCCAACTTTTTTGGATCTTTTAATGATGTAGAATTATATGGTTCTGTCTTTATTCTGAGTGGGCTTAAAGTTGTGACCGCTCAGAACAAAATGGAAATGAGTGATATATTCTTGCTAATAAAAAACTCAAAAATGCAGCAAAATCTACACAAAAAATATATAGTGTAGACGACAGAATGAATCCAGAAACAAGAATATGTGAATAACTCGACTGGGATGATTTTGTGATTGTTTGCACATCAAAACATAAAGAGAAAGATAATGAAATAGTATATTTTTTCCCAATTGTTCGCATAGGTCAGGGGTAGGCAACGTCAGGCTAAATCTGGCCCTCCAGTATGTATCCTCTGGTCCCTCAGATGGGTTGAGAAATATGATAATTAAAATACTCAAAAAATACAGTACAGAAAATTTTCCAAGGGAAGGACTATCAGTAAATGTCAAACAATATTACCATTTATACAAAACAATGATTAAAATTGGGTCAGAACGGGGATGCTTGGCCCCCAGTCTTGTGGCTATAAGAATATTGGTCCTGGAAAGAGTGAACTTGCCTACCCGTTATATATAAAATTACTAAGATATCCAAAAGTATGATGCTAGACACTTGGTTACTGTTCTCAGCTCAAGGCGGTCCTGAGTTTGCATGTCTTCCCTGTGTCTGCTTATAAATTTCCTCTTGATAATCCAGTTTCCCTTTAACAACATTACAATAAGATCACATCTGGGGATATACGACTCCTCCTTTAAGGGGAGACACTACAGGCAACATGACATTTTATTTATTTTTTGTCAGATATTGGGCCAGTTTTGTAAACAAATAAATGGATTTACAAAGAAAATTGTTACTTCAAAGGCCACTTTTTCAAAATCCATCTCCGCTTCAGTGGCACCTCCATCCATCAAGCGTTCCAGTCTGGTAGACTACTTAGCAATATTGTGACGGTTTGATCAGAGTGATTTTTCAAGATTAAATTCCTGCCTGATTTATTGAGTTTTAAACCCCCAAAACCTTAGAATTTTTACAGATTTATTGACTAATAGCTAGTATTCAAAAAGTATATCCCAGAATATCCCAAATCCCATAAAGTCTTTGTAACTACTGTATTATATCAACAAAATAAAACCATACATTTCAACCTGGCTCAAATATTTGGATTTTGTTGCTGAAAACATAGGCAATTTTGGCAAATTTTTACACAAATTATTTTGTATGAAAACCTAAAATGACACATCAATGTCACAGCAAAAGCTTCAAATTGATACAACTATGTTCTTCTATTCCCCTGCAGTGTCTTGCCTTAAACACATACAATGAAATAAAAAGAATGCATTATTCCATCATCACGTTGTGTTGCAGTCCTCCTCCTCACTGCTGCATCTCCTCTAGTGTCTTGTTCTGGGAAAGTCATTTTGTCCTAATAGCATTAAATAACATAACATCCAGGTCTCCATGGAACACACTCTCTTTTAGCTTTTGCAGGAGTCAAAAGAAATGATCGTCCGCGCTATTGGTAATCTATTAGTTGCAGTGGTCAGCCTTTATTGTCCACTACAGCTCAGTGATTTACGGTGCACGAAACAATCCTCCTTTGGATTCATTTCAGCCCATATCAATAATACACAGTCCGTAGGTTTCAGACAAAGCTGGCTTGTACTTTTTGTAATTAATTGTGTTTCCAACTTGGCACAGCACCTCTTTGTTCCATTACTGTTTTTGACCTGAAAGGATCTCAATGAAGTGGAACCTGTGTAATCCAACAACACAAAGCCACACATCACAGGTGAGTGCTGCCGCCTCCAGCCAATACAAGAGCGGCCCGCTGCAGCCACTGGAGCGAATCCAGTCTATGTTAGATATAGCGCGCTGTGGTCAAACATGCCTATCTATCTCTATTGTCTCCGTGCTCGCAAAGGAGGAACACCTATTTGATAGCATGGCCTGCATTCACAATATTTATCAGTTCTGTCTTTGCTCAGATTCTTTGGTGGTCATTTATCAAGGTGCTAAAATAGGGAGAGCAAGTTGATAAACAAAAGCTGTTTTGTGGCTGTGTTGCACCTAATTTAACATCCAAAATGATGTGTATTACAATCTGTATGGGCTGCAAAGATCTTTAATAAAACTCTAGATACGACATGGCCATAGTAATACATTGGAACAAATGGCAAGCTCTGGCGGCCATATTGTGATTGTCCTTTTTGCCATATAGTGCAATGTAAATGAATAGGAAATGGAACTTATTTTTATGCTTTATAAATTTATTCAATTCATTTCATGATTTTTTTTCTAAATACATACTGACCTTATGTTTAGTTAAGCTAGAAAATTAAGTTTTTGCATTATTTGATTTTATCGTTTGATTTCATATCTTTCATGTTATAATCTATTTGAAGTAGCTAGTTCTATATATGCTAACAAAGTACAGCAATACCTCCCTTTTCTTGCTTGCTGAAAGAAGAAAATATACATAAGTTGACCAATATTTAGCTAGTGCACTTGAGACAGTGACACAGTAGAATGAATGGTGTGAAAGACAAAACAACAGTCCTTTAAAGATATACAAAACTCCATATTTCAATCTTGACTAAGATACCTCGACTTACCACCAATACAACAAATCAAAAACAATAACTGTATCTCATATTCTGCTGTTTTACCAATGCAAACTGTGTTCCCGTTTTTACATTACTTGCTATCAGCATTAGCCTCAGCGGACAATCACAAGATGGCCGCCCTGTTTGCCACGTTAAAGAGCGCCATGTCCAATCTAGTGTTTTGATAAAGAGCTTTGCTGGGCTGCTGCTCCACTTTTGCACGTACTTCTCATGTTGCACATGAGCAAAGGCTTAGTAAATTACCCCCTTTGTTTTGGCAAGTAGCATAAAAAATGAATTCCTTTGTTTTTTTCATTCAACATTCTGCTTGAAATCTAACTAAAACAAGTCAAACAAAACAATAAAAGCTCTACTTAGATGTGGTCCATCTTGTCTATTTCTCTCCTGTCTTTATGCACCACAAGAAATACCTAAAAAAGACTTGAGTTTAGAATCTTTCAATTAATTTCAGCAGCGAGATAGAAGATTTTTGCCTGTGTGAAGTAACCTAATTGCACAACAAAATACTCATTAATCCAGGATAGCAGGATGATTGAAAATGTCATTGATGTTTTAAACTAACCTCAAACAACAGGCTTTTCCTTTGGCGAAAGGGCTTTTTTCCATAAACCGAGCTGGAGGTTTGTCCGAGGGGGCTCTGCAGTCGCCTACTGTTCCTGACGAGCTGTCCCAATAGCTTTAGGGAGGACACATGTCTAATAAAGTACCTTCACATTTAGATCTAATAAACCTAAACTTATACTAAATCTACTTAATGAGAGACACTGCAGCCAAGAATTTTAAGGTTTTAGGCCAGATTGCTCTTTTAATATATAAACTTTCACCTCGAAGGAGTGTCATTTTTGCACACATTCAACGATTCTCCATAGAGATACATGGGAAATTCTATGTAGGTTCTCAGTCGTACAGGAGTTGTCCATCGTATGCAAAGATTCTTCAGTCTTCATCTGTACTATATTTGAAGTGGAGGATCTTCACAAATAATCTACAGGAAACTGCTGTTGTTTTAACTAGAAATTTTAAACGATGTCCTGTTTAACTTTTGTATTTATACTTGTATTTGCACTGTTTGTATTTCACATGTTTTGAAACAGTTCTGTCTTGTAAATGAGACATTGAGTCTCAAGGGACCAACCTGTCTAAATAAAGTTAAAAAAAATTTAAATAAAAAGTAATGGCAGCGAGCTACTGATGATTTGAATAAACACGTATAACTATGGGACTTTAAAGGAACCTAACAAAGATGTTATTTCAACACTATTTCACAAAATGACTTGAGTTTCCTCTTTTTTCTTTACTACATGTACCTAACAACAAAGACAAAGTGTATTCATATGAAAGTTTGACTTATCATGCCATAGAAATCCTTTGGGGAGCTACTTAGAAAGGGTTGGTGAGCTACCGGTAGCTCCCGAGCCCCTGGTTGGAGATCCCTGCTCTACAGACTCCAAAATGTCCAGTCTTGTACATAAAAATATTTTGAAGGTTTGTGCAGAGGGATTTTTCAATATCTATCTAGCTATTGTTATTGCCTTTTAAAAAACATGGTGAAATTAGATTTTTTACAATTGCATTCGCCAATAACTAGCTTAGTCAAAAACAAAACAAGCCAAAATCCCCTTTGATAAAATCAGCATAACCAATATATAAACAAAATAAAACCATACATTTAGACCTGGCTCAACCCATCCATCCATCCATTTTCTTCCGCTTTATCCGGGGTCGGGTCGCGGAGGCAACAGTCCGAGCAGAGATGCCCAGACTTCCCGATCCGCACACACCTCATCCAGCTCTTCCTGGGAGATCCCAAGGCGTTCCCAGGCCAGCTGAAAGACCTTGTCTTTCCAGCGTGTCCTGGGTCTTCCCCGGGGCCTCCTCCCAGTGGGACGTGCCTGGAACACCTCTCGAGGGAGGCGACCAGGTGGCATCCGAAACAGATGCCCGAGCCACCTCAGCTGGCTCCTTTCGACGTGGAGGAGTAGCGGCTCTGTTCCGAGCTCCTCCCGGGTGACCGAGCTCCTCACCCTATCTCTAAGGGTGCGCCCAGCCACCCTGCGGAGGAAACTCATTTCGGCCGCTTGTATCCGGGATCTTGTCCTTTCGGTCATGACCCAAAGCTCATGACCATAGGTGAGGGTAGGAACGTAGATCGACCGGTAAATCGAGAGTTTCGTCTTTCGACTCAACTCCCTCTTCACCACAACAGTCCGATACAGCGACCGCATCACTGCAGACGCTGCACCGATCCGTCTGTCGATCTCCCGCTCCATCCGTCCCTCACTCGTGAACAAGACCCCGAGATACTTGAACTCCTCCACTTGAGGCAAGGACCTGGCTCAACCCATTATTTTGATTTCATCGCTAAAAATATAGGGCATTTTGTGTAATACATTTTTTCTGATATTTATGTCAGTATAAAGCTACAGTTTCAAATTGATGATACTCAATTTAATTTATTTCCCCATCCACCTCCCTCTCGCCTCAATTCCTTTACGTCTTCTCTGAGCCATTCAACCTGATCTGACCGGAGAGAGGGGAGAGCGGAGCGATCAATGCTAATCGTGTGGCCATTTTTAAAACCTAATTAAAAATTGCGGATAGGAAGTTGGTTTTATTGTTTGTTGTGGCTTTGCGGTGTGCGCGTGGGCGGCATGCGGTTTATTTACAATACAGTATGGCTGCAGAATTCAAGATTGATTCCATAAAAGACAGCGGCAGGGGCGTCTAAAAAATCCAATCACATATAGAGGATGATATTAAAGTCGTATAACCTCATAAAGCGGAATTCCCCAGCGCTGAAGTTTGATGCCTAAACTCCGCTCAGAATGTATTATGGCATCGATGCTTCAGAATATGAACTGGAAGTGCTCTGACTTCTGGAAACACCTCGACCCTTTATCGTTCAAAGGCTAAATAAATATTGTTCCCTTGCTTGTTTTCACCGGGAATGACTGAGTTCAGGGCTAAATGCTCCTTTTACTGAGCAAGAACGTCACGAACAAAAAAGACAACCCAAGCTGTGCTAATTTTGAGAGCACGTGTTAGTCTTTGTCGAAAACTGCTGCGCCTCGCCAGTCGTCCAATCATGAAGAAGAAGAGCTTTATTTATATAGTCACTTCATTGATTGCCTCTGCTTCTCCGCCTGGCCTGTACGCCGCTCATCGAGGCTCGTCATCCATGGGTCACCTCATCCTCTACCACCACCAGTGTCCAGACTCCGGGGGGGGGGGCTTCTCCTACATGCATCCATCATGCCCTTGTACATACAGTTGTTTTAAGTCCCTTCTACCAACAAAAATGTCTAGACATTCCAGTCTTAGTATTAGTCTGCAAATAATTTTGTTTAGGTCAAATTTTAGTCAACAAAAATATTAGTTTTAGTAAAATTATGATGAAATATATTTGTCGAAATTAACACTGTAAAACAAGTTGTTTCCTTTTGCCTAAAGCAGAATCAAAAGTCATAATGAGGGATAATGTCTCCACGAGTGAGCCACCAATTATCAGTTTTATTGTTCAATTTAACTGGTAGAGCATTCACATATTTTTTGTTTACAGACCCATTGTTGTTGATATCTTTAGGACAGTGTTTCTCAAACTGTGATACGATGGGGTGGGACTTGAACTTCTTCAGATGGTACTTCTCAGCGTCATCTGAAATGTTATCAATTTTCTTTTTCATTTATGCTTCGGTAACACATTAAAGTTGAGAGTTTTTCTGGTTTAGACATGGTTTACACCCAGTTTAGAGATAATCTAGTCCAATATAGGCCTATTTTAGAACCATTTTAGTCCTGATTTGATCCAGATCTGGGCCTGGTGGTACTTAGAAGGTGAAATATTTTACGAGGTGGCACTTGTTGTGAAAAGCTTGAGAACCACTGCTTTAGGAGCTTCTAGCTGGAGCCTTTACCTACAGTTTCTTGCGCTTGTCAACCGTAACACTCAGTATGTTCTGACCGTTCTCAAAATGGTACAAAATCTTCAAAGTTCCTTACGCGAGATCCATTTTCACTATCAACACTAAACCTGAAAACCCTCCAGTACGTGTCAGAGGTAAGTATGATTGAGTTGCGTAAATGAAAGGTCATCCGGAGTCTCCCCACAGTCTGCGCTGGTGGAGAAGATGAGCCTAATAGATTGTTCCTAATCCAGGCGTACATCTGTTTGTTTACAGAGCTGAATGCTAATGAGCCTCCCTCCGGCTCAGCTCAATCTCACTGCAGAACGTGTCTGTGTGTGGGCTAACCGTAAAGAGGCCATGTTATGACATCTGCTTCTCACGCAGAGTAAACAAAGCAGACGCCCGTGAGCTGCAGGTAATTTTAATAAATGTCATAGGGAAGTGGGGCAGACTTGACTCACAAATGATGATTGATTATCTTTCAAATGTCATGAGATACTGATCTCGCTGTTATTGTGAGTTTTCCTTTTGGCTCTCATAATTATGCTTGTTTTGTGTCGATGAAGCATTATTAAGCTCAAATATATAGTTCAACAGTTCACAACGGCGCAAGGGCGAGGGCATGTTACTTTAAAATTGTAATACAATCTAAATTACTAGTTTTACAAATTTTAAAATATAATATGTTTGTATAACATATTATTGTCTCAAAAATCTAACGCTACTTAGAGTTACTTTTGAATTTGGCATTTTATAATTCGTACATCAATGCAAACCATTTAAATGCACTTGAAACTCGAGTTATTGAAATTGTAATGACTAATGCTGTGTATTAAGTAATATGTTATATTCCTCCATTACTGAAAATAGTATTGCTTTTCCTCACGACTAGATTTCCTGCTGCGGGTGATACGTCACATGACTTGCTGCTATGATTGGCTGAAACCACTTGGACTGACTGGGGTCCAATCAGCTCAAAGTATTGTAATGACAGTCCCTCTTTTTCCAGTTTGCACTGGAGTCTTTCCAGATTGATAACGATAGAACTCAATTTAGAGCTACACATATCAATCTGGCTTCTGCAGGTTAGAAATACAGGACTCTGACAAAATTGGACTCTCTGGAAAAGAAATGCTGTTTGTTTCAAGATGCACAATATGTAAACTTTTGATCAGGGACTTTTTGCTCTAGTTTCTAGTTGAAAAGCGTAAACAAATAGGTTTTTAGACAATAAATAGCTTCACGCAACCACGTAACCATGAGTGAAATAAAGGCTTTGTGTAATCATTCATATTCTATGAAATGCACGAGTTTACATCCCCTGACATTCTGCCAGGGGATGTAAACTTATGGCCACAACTGTATTTCTGTAACTCGTTACTTTTGTAATGCGTTGCCACCAACCAGTGCTTAATTTGTATATCCAGATTTTCAGGAACACTTGTGTACTGGGTGGATTTTATGGGGGAACAGCCCAAAATAATTGCATATTTAAAAGTTGTTGGAGTATTTTATTTCCCGGATCCAATAAAGCTCAAAATTCCGATTTCCCAGAATGCGTTCCCCCAAAAGCCCGATCAAATTAAGCGCTGCCACCAACACTGATCACCACTGGACCTTTTGCCGGTCTCGACTTGAGAATTAGACATTTTTGTCAATGTTTTTGTCCACTTTGTTCAGTCCTCATTTAGAATTAGTTTCTTTTTGGTTTAGTCCATGCAGTGTAGTTTAGTCCTCCAAGTTTATACTTGGTTTAGTAGTATTTCTATGGAAGTTGTTAGATCTGGAGGTCAGAAAACCAAATATTTCCTACAGCATTTGGAATTTTCCGAGATTAAGAAGAGGGACAGACTTTGATTTAGTGTTAAGATGGTATTTCTATATTGAAATTCTTTAGCAGAAGTCCAGTTTGGATCAATGAAAGCAAATTGGTTCCATCTCATTTGTTTTTATGAAATTGAGCGCCTTTTAAAATGTCACACTAACTTTACAACCAACAAAGAAATAATGAAATGTACAATCTTTTTTATTGCAATGAAAATGTACAGATATGATTTGTTTTATAAAAAATACAAATGCTTTTCTTCCACAGACTAATGCAGCAGCAGTTTTTACAAGCTCATTTAAATAAACCTTTCATAGCTTCTATAGTATATGGTTTAAATACTCTACGATTACCGCATTAAGGTCGACAAAACACAACAGCAGCAGCTTTAAGCAACAGAACACTTCCTAGCGTTTTAAGACGAGATGTGGACATTCATGCAGAAAGCTTTGGAGGGTCTTTGGCTGGTGGACCCAACATAAGGCGCAACAGCAAAACCAGCAGCAATGGGGGGGGGGCAAAGGAATGTAGCATACACCAATCAATCATAACAATATATAGGAGAAATTAACTGATTTACCCCAGTGTTTGGCAAAAGTGGTATTTTCTTTGTAAAGGTTGGAATGAAAAAGTGGACAAGCGTATATAACTATAATAGAGTGAATATGCAATGATTAGATGACTGGACCGGAACATCTCCACACTTGACACATGGGCTTTGGGTTAGGTCTGGGGAAGGTTTGTTTTTTATTTTATTTTGGGAGCCACCTGAGCTATATGCTAGTACAGTGGTTCCCAACCTGGGGGCCTGGAAGTTTTGTCTGGTCAGAGAGCAATCAGAGATATACAGTAATTCAAGTAAATAATAGAGAAAAAAATGACCAAACATGACTAAAAGGGCTGCAGAAAACACTCCAGATTCTGTCTATTAAATATTTGGACACAATTTTTACGTTTTAATGCATTTATGAGGCTGGGGTTTCGGACTGGGGGGCCCGGCCTGCTTCCAGGCTGAGCAGGGAGCAGGGCCTCTAGGAGAAAAGGTTGGGAACCACTGTGCTAGTACAATAGTTCCCAGGCTGGGGGACACCAGAGATTGCCAGGATTCCAAAGAACTTTATGGGGCCAGAGGGGAAATGTTGAGGTTGGGCACCATAGCTTTATGCTATACTCCCACATACCCTGGATTAAATAAATACATTATTTTCAAAAGTAGACAACTAAAAACTCCCAGCTTCAGTAACTTGCCATTTGTTGTCACCCCATTTGTTGCAATACAGTCGTGCTACTCCAGGAATCCAGTCACACTCTCGTTCATACACCAGTGTACGCAGACACCGGAGGCAAGATGAGTGAAGTGTCTTGCCCAAGGACACTTATGACAGTGTGCACCTAACCCTCTGAATACCTTTTGTGTCAATGACGCCCCAAATAAATAACTAAATTAATTAATGAATACATAAATTAATAAATAAATAGATTGTCCACAAACTGAACATGAATGAACTCAAGACAGGAGATGCACATTTGAGGCAAATGCAACCAGTGATAAGAAGGTTGACACCGTCTTTGTATGCGCTCAGCTGTACTAGAGCTTACCATTGTTGAAAATGGTTTTATAGTTGTCATCTGCACTGGGTAATTTGCGCTGAGGAGGGGTAACTCAGAGGCCTTCAGTACAAAAGATCAAAAACAAAAACATGTACACATAAGATGACAACACTTCCTCGATCGGTACCCATGATGTTATGCCTGATTGGTGTAATTCCCAGTCGTTTCAGTCCATGCTTGACTTAATCACAAATTTCATTGTACATTTTAGAAAAGAGAAAGTTCAAGTAATAGCAACAAGTCCATTTTTGGGTCCATTTTAGACAAATTGTTCCAAATCTGAAGTCCTCGTATCCTAATGAGCAGTGCTTCAGTAGGTTCCCTCCAAAGTCAAGTCCCGTCTAAGAGTCATCCTCTGTTTTAATGACGTGGAAGAGGGTGACATTGAAGATCACCTGATGCCCGTTGTTCCAGGCGTACAGCGCTCTCTCCCGGGCATTGTAGTCAAGCATCGAGATGTGAAAGTACTGATTATGGAAGGGGATATCAATGTACTCGTACGTCGACGTTTTGGTGGAGTACGCGAAGTACACTTTGGCCCCCGACAGGTGCGAATTCGTAATGTACAGCGTCCCGCAAATCATAAACGATTCCCCCGCGTTCCTCTTGGAGTACTCCGTATTCCACGTCTTCAGCACCTGCAGCGTGTCCGGGTCGATCTGGGATATCACCACGTTGCCCGCGTTCTGATTGGTGGCGTAGACGGCCCACATGCCCAGCTCGTCCGCCATGACGTCGATGTCGGAGTAGCCGCCCCACGTGTACGGATACATGTTGTGGAAGCCGGCGAACTCCAGCGCCCTCTGGGCCAGGACGCTGCCGGTCTCGAAGCTGTACTTGACGATGATGTTGCTCTGGTACTTGTTGTAGTAGAGGGAGCCGTTGTAGACCAGGTGGTTGGTGCCCTCCCACTTGAACGGCAGGCTGTAGGTGCGGGACACGACGCCGGAGACAAAGTCGTCGGCGTTCTTGTACTCGCGCACGATCTTGCTGTTGGTGTAGCTGTCCATGTACCACAACTGCATCAGAGGAGATAAGGGGAAGACAAGTCATGATATTAGACACAGGCTTTGGGCCAGTTTGCTCTGTTCATTTTGGGAACAAATAAAATGCGTCCTCGTCACAATAAGATGGCTCTGATTAGGCAAAAGATTGAATCATTATTGCACAGTTTCAGTGTTTCTCCATAGACTTATAAGGGAAATTGCATTTTTAATGGACATTTTTTCACATTGTTGCAAGTTTCCAATCTGGCAGCTCTAATTCCCAACTTCTGAATTAGCCTGGTTGCCATGGTTTCCAGTAGCTTAGTAGTTAGAAGAGCAGACGGTGGGACGAATTCTTGTTACAGCTGCTTGGTTTTGTGAATGTGAACAGCAGCAAAGAAAAGTAAAATACAGCACAGAAACTGAGCTCACATTAGAGCTTTGATGGTGAGGTAAGTTTCTGTGAGGTATAGTCCTTTCTTTTTTCAATCGTTCACATTATTAGCAGCGCTTTAATGCAAAACTAAGCAGCTGTAACAAGAAATCGTCCCACTGTCCGCTGCTCTAACTGCTCTAAGCAATTTCAGAAATTGGGAATTCAGTCAAATTTTTTTAACTCCAAAAAAACAGGGTAAAATTTGAATTCATACAGACTAGTTTCACTAATACCAATATAAATATCAATGGTAATATAAGTAATGGTAATGGTACAAATAATGATAAAAAACTAATAATTGTAACCCCCAACCTAACCCTACCCCACCTCCCATCCTCTCCCCAGCTCAAATTTTTTACAATATTGCGTCATTGCTAATATATTTTTTGTATTGAAGTACATTTTCCCTGTTGTTGTTTGTGTAGTTTTCGTTTGCTGATGTTATTGTTGTGTCCTGTCTGATTTTGTGATTTTTAATTTGGACACGATTAAACAAAATGTTGAGAGAATCACGTGAGCTAAAGGTGCAATTCCCTCCAAAGAAAATTGCGTAACTAAATATAACCATACATTCAAACCAGGCGTCATCTGTTATTAATATTTGGTTGTTGAGTGAAGGCAAAAAAAGGCAATTTTAGCCATTTTCCCCATAAAATGCCATGATACTGATTTCTGGAATGCACCAACTCAAACAGAGATGTCAGTGTCAGTGAAGAAGACATGTAATTATTATTATTTTACGGTGGTCTTTTTATATTACATTACATACAGTAATTACCTTACCATATCTTGAGCCAGAATACAGTCCTCTCCGATTCTAAACACCCTCTAGTTATTAAGAATTCAGTTGAAACAGGCCACCAGGGATTTCAATCAAACCCATGTGGTGTTAACTATTGTGACAGCCTACTGGTTTAGAAATTAGTCTAATAATTAAAAAAGAAAATCAACATTTAAGTCTCAAATAAGCTAGGAAATACACATTTTGGCGGTCTGCCCTCACTCGGTAGATAAAATGTCTCAAATTGTTTCAATAAGGTCCTGCAATGTCAAGAGATTTATTCCTGCTCCGTGTTGCATTCGTTTCCCACTACGATCCCGTATTGACGATGAATGATGGGAAAGTCGGAGAGGCTCTTTCACAATTTCAACCCGATGAGTCCTTTGCCCGTGCCATCAGGGAACAAAAAAATGGACTTCATTTCAATACTTGGCACGCTCGAACACATTACTCCATCTGTATAACCGTAACAGGACAGACCCTGCCCCCCTCCCTCCTCCCCACTCACCCTGTTGTTCCTGGTCGCTGCCAGCGGGTCAGTCATCCATGCCCCGAAGCGCGTCCCAGATGTCTTTATGGTAACGGGTCCGGTGATTTTCATTAATTTGCCACATGCTGTTAATAAAGAAATGCGGCGATTAGATGAGGGCTGTGCTGCTTTCTGTCTCTAAGTAGATTTCTCAAGCTAATTTCATGCCACTGGAGAGTCTGCCCCCGGGTCACGCTGCAACAGAGCAGCGGCTTATTCGACACAACGCAATAATGGCTCAAGTAAATCAGCTTAAGGTGCATAAACCTCTGAGGTGGAGTATGTGGGAATGTAAACGGCTGCTGTTTGAAAATGAATGCTGTGGTATCACAAATGCAAATACATTTAAGGAATTTGATTGAGTAATATTTAGTATTGTATTCACCTGATTCTGCCCCGCCCACTTTTGTTGTAAAAGCGTTTCCTGTTTGTATTAGCACTTCCTGTAAGCTCGGATTTCCATTGTTGTCAATGTAAGAGAGTGAAGAGAATCAAATGGGAATGAAGGAAAAGACTCACAAAAAACCTCAATGGAAATCAGTTTGTGTGCACAGGTTTAGTTTCAGTGGAAGGACGACATGAGAGAAGTGACCTAAAATAACTTTTTAGAGATATAATCACTCACTTTTTGTTGTCAGTCTAATTGTCTAATTGTCTGTGAGGAACTCTAAAGGACCAAAGCTGATGGATATATTTACATAGTGGTTTGTTGTAAATGTTACATGTTTCACCAATAACAAAAATCAAAGCCAATATCATCTCAAGTCAGACCTGCAATTTGACCATGAAAACAAGAAAACAAGATTGCAACTTCCGGAATAAGGTGGATAGACCCTGAAAACATTCAAAATGGAGATATCTGCTTTTGCAAATGAACTCTTCAATCGCATGTCCTTCTTTTTATATTACTTTGCATTAGTGCTGACGTGTCACGTATCAGCTGTTCTTCCGTCCGAGGCGTGGCCAGACTGATGGATCTGACAGGACCATCAGTCTGGCCACGCCTCGGAAAGGAAGATGATAGCTGATGAGTGACACGTCAGCGCTCACCGGTGACACTTCTGGTGAAGGCTCGCAGTTAGCGGCTGAAACATGTCAAGGTAAAGACACAACATTTCTAATCCTAGTGTCTGGATAAAAGAAACTCACAAGACTTAAGTAGAAACAATGAACATCCCTAAGCTTAAGCAAATTGCAGGGCGGTTGTAATATCCTAGTTTTATTATATCTGTGGATCTGACATATGAAAACAGAAAACAGAATTAATAAAAGTTACACATTACTAAGAATTTGTTATTTTTGTGCCAAAATGCATGCAAAGAAAACATTAGAAGAGAAGAAGAGATTTGTTGAACATTTTTCATATCCTGCAACTGACTCCATGTGCAGCAATAATCCATACAGTTTAAAATAGATTTTATACATAAATTGACATCATTTTCTTCATTTCATCTGTCTTAGGAAGGCCTAGTTGCTGAAACGTTGCACTGCTGTTGTATATAAAGTCTCACTATTTGCAAGCTCGACGGTGTGCGGGAGATTCTTCATATTCATACATAAATTGACCAAAATGTTACCCTGTATTTCCAATTCTTTTGTCGCCGCAATCTATCTCCACTACAGACATGTACCGTCCCCATGCATACGAACTACCCAGCTCTGCGCTTACAATGCAATCACATCAAGCTTATTATGGCCAGGAAACTTCCATTACTTTTCATTTTGATGTGCCAGCGCAGCGTGCACCACCACTCAAAAAAGTCCGCTGCATCAGAAACAATTTTTCCTGCAGCAGCTGAGGAAAATTCACATCCTCCAGAACACAGGATATCAATTTTGTTTTGGGATGAAACATCGAAATTACTAGAATTTGAGCTGCTGGAAATAGGCCTGAAAGTAACCATCCCCGAGAGGTCCGCTATCTCGAACCGCCGCACTATTTCCTATACTTTAGATTGTGTTGTTATCTTCTGTTCCCTCAAAACAGGAAGAGAGGAGCAAAAACACTCTTGACGATTTAAGACCGTGGCTCTAGGTGTAAGGAGAGTTGCAGTCTTTAATGAGGAGTTGAACTAGAGTAAACAATTAGTATTCTTTTCTCGTGCTTTGGCTCTTTTCCAGATCTGTTTAGAAGGGAAGGGAATCGCTATGATAATTAACATTGGTTTGTGCTGCACGGCAGTTTAGTGGTGAAAGCTACACTTGCGGCACATCATTTTATGCTGAACTGTCCTTTCTAACAAACCCACACAAATCTGAGTAGAAAAACAAAACTTGTGATCAATTTGAGTTGCAGAATGCCACATTTCTGTATTTCTGCTACAGAGAGGATCTGCTTTGTAGCTTTTAACCAGTGTTCATGTTGCCAACTAAAATATTTCGTCATAATTTTAGTTAAAGATTAAACAAGACATAATAAAGATGAAAAGAAGGGACTGAAAACAATTTAGTCTTACGAGATTTTGTAAAGCCTGGGGGGTCCACACTGCACGACTGAATTTTAAGCGAGTGAGAGAGTCCAGTCCACAATACGCAAGTCTGATGCCACTGTTGTCACTGATTGGTCCAGAATGTCATGTGATCACTTCCTGCTCAACACGGCTCATGGCGCAAAGATACAAGCTTGTTTATAGTTCTCACAAATGGATGTTAAAAAGAGGTGGAGAAGAGGGATGTTTTTCCAGTGGATCTAATAAGATGAGAAGGAGCCGGACAGCGGAGTGGAGCTGCAGCTGAAACTGTGAGTGCTTCTAAAGTTTGTTTGCGATTCGGATCTGGTTGGAAAAGTGGTTCTTGTGGCCTTTTGGTGGGTGAACAGTGAGTGCTGTTCGGGGTGATTGGCAGCTGTTGTTGTTGGTTGTTTGTGCCACTGTTATGACGGAGAACTGAAAAGGCAGATTTTCTGTGTTTAATCACCTATGTTATTGGCTGCTCTTTCCTGTGTGTCATGGGCGGCTCGGTAAAATAACCCACGCCTCTCCTGCGCGTCCAAAATCGGCTTTGAAATTAAAACATGATTTACTGCGACTTGGGTCTAGTCGTGTCTTTCTGCTGGCCACGTTTCACCATTCGAGCGCGAGACGAGTTGTTGACCGCACACAAGACACGACTCGCTGCCACTGCCCTCAACTAGACATGACTTGGGAAGACTTGATGCCACTGAAAATCTTAGCAAAATCTGGCAAAAAAAAAATGGTGTCCTCAGCTTAAATTATACTCAAAATTACATAGAATTGGTATTGCCTGAAATTAGACCAAAACTGCTTCTTCTTGTCTAAAACTAAATGACATTTTTGTCAAAAGACTAAGATGAATGTGTTGTCAAAATGAACACTGCTTCCAACTACTGTATGTGTGGCAATAGAGTACATCAATGTTATTATACTGTTACGTTTTTAATTCATTTAGACAAGAAAGGTGCATATAAATGTTTTTTTTCTTTTACATCATGCAAAAGGTGTTTTAATTGTTTAATTGTGAACACATTACAGCTAATAGCCAGTGATCATACAGTATTTACCTCATATTTGGAAACTAGAGGTCATGCTGTATAAAGAAAAAGAAAAAACTCCTACATAGCCTTCCTTGAACAATAATTCCACAACATAACCAACTTCAGCTCATGGACTTACTGAGTTTGCCCATACAGGAGCGCAGCCTGCTGTCCAGCCGCAGCACTCTCTGGTAGAGCTCATCGTAGTCGTAGGCCCCCAGCTCCTCCTGGATCCCGGTCAGGACCAGGGACAGGTTCCGGATCTCCTCCTTGAAGTGAGAGATGAGCGCCGCGTCCATCTTGTACTGCTCCAGCACCGGGATCAGCGGCTTCAGCTCGTCCATTTTCTCCTTCAGCTCCTGACGGCGACAGACACAACAAGTCAAATATTATTATTATTATTATTTTATTGTCCACTGCATTTGACCCATCCTTCAACCAGTGCTTCAGATCAGCTCTAGCTGGAGGACCTAGCCTAATGCGTATGTTTTGTGTCTGAAACATATTGCACAGGCCATATGGAGGACTGTGATTGCAAAAACGACAATACTTTGTAATTTAACCACTGTCTTCAAATGCCATGTTCAGTGCAATGGGAATATTTAGCCATTCCTATTTGTTCACATCTAGTAGTTTAGCTTTAAGAAGTGTTATTTCTAAACATTT
>OMNZ01096089.1:0-12447 GCA_900303255.1 Lesueurigobius sanzi
ATATTATTAAGGGTAGTAAGTAACCTGATATGAAGTGGGCTCGCTTAATTCGTCGCTGCCAACAACCTGTTTTCTGTCTATTTGTGCGTCCATATTCAACACAGTGAAAGGGAGAGTGACTGTCTCCATCACTGCACTTGTTCTCGAGGGTAATCCAACTTATTATTTGTCGAATAGATTTGGAAAACAATTCTACAATTGCATGAACGAAGGCCAGAGTAGCTCCAAAGTGTACGTCCCTACAGCAGGTACGTCCCAGGGTACACGTCCAAAATGGCAGCGTAAGTCAAACTACTTGACCCGTGACGACACTGGCAAATCATCTATTCAGAATACAGTACACTGATTGGGCAAAGTAACTGAATACATTACAAAATACATTTTAAGACAAGTATTCAGTATTCTGTAACTGAATACAATTTCAAAGTATTCTCCCCAACAAAAAAAAGTAACTGCATAATTCAGTTACAGCATGAAAATAGCAGCTAGTGATTGGACAAAGTTATTAAGTCATTATGAACAAATCTCCAGGACTTTTTAGCTACTATTTCCTCCATTCTAAAGGAGGAAATAGTAGCTAATTATATTACTATTTACTGGAAAATCCAACGCAATTATTCCCAACACTGGTCACGACAGTCCAGCTGCTCTTGTGGTGCAGCTCCATATAACCCCCGGAGTGTGGCTTCATCATTTTCCCTGATCTAAAGTTGCCTTGTTCTCTTGTGTTGCAGGTGTGTCTGCGTTATTACGAGCACGAGTTTGTGGAGTTGGCGTGTCAGTGTCCGGCTGTGGTCTGCTGTCGCTGCTCTCCCACTCAGAAAGCTCAGATCGTCAAGCTCCTGCAGCAGCACACGGACAACAGGACCTGCGCCATCGGTCAGCGCACCCAGGCCAAGTTTATTTTGACTGGAAACTGTTTAGTGAGATGTCTTTGTTGTCAATCTGTGCAATGTTACATCTCCTGACCACCAGAGGGCACGCTAAGCACATCGTTCCAGAATGAATTGTGAGCTGGTGTTTTGAGTTTTGGCCCTTCAGCAGTTTGGAGTATTTTGAGCCACTTATTCTAGTTTATATTCAGGGCTTCTGTGATGTCATTGAATGGATTGTGCCAAAATTTAAACTGTAAGTATCATTCAAAAGCAGTAAATTGATTCAAACTGGCATTAAATCTAAATTTAGTGTACAATAATGACATAGCTTAACTACTTTTACTACAGTATCTCTTCAAAAATACAAAATACATGGTCTAAAGCGCATTCAACTGCAATTTGGGCTGAAATGGCTCAAAATTTGCCCATAAATTGCTTTTGATATTGGAATTTCCCCACATTCATCTGATGGAATGGTCGCAGATCTTAAATTAAATATGCACAGTTTAATTTTATTTAAAATTTGAAATAATATTTAAGCTTTAAAAACTGCTATGTAAAGAGAAAGAGAGGTTAAACTTTTGTTTCTTTGTGGCTCAGGTGATGGAGGAAATGATGTGAGCATGATCCAAGCTGCAGACTGCGGCATCGGGATCGAGGGGAAGGTGTGACATTTTACACTTATAATTCATTTATTCATCTATGTATTTTTGCGTGAGTTTCTCCTCTGCGTCCTGCAGGAAGGGAAGCAGGCCTCGCTGGCGGCCGACTTCTCCATCACACAGTTCAAACACATCGGGCGTCTGCTGATGGTCCACGGCAGGAACAGCTACAAGCGCTCGGCCGCCCTGGGGCAGTTTGTGATGCATCGAGGCATGATCATCTCCACCATGCAGGTAACACACAGGCCTCTCCCGTCATCTGTGGGCTAGACTGGGCGACAAGGAGAAGAAATGGATTGTGTTTTATCCATTCTGATTTCTTTTTTTATTCAATATTTTCTCTTCAAAATCAAATATCAATCAAATGTGGTGGAAATAGAGGTGGAAATAGATGAAAAAGCCTTTATTTTACTTGACTAACTGGATTAAATAGCTACAGTGTTTAGACTCACAGGCCTTTCTCAGGACAAACTCCAGAAAATAATGTTTTTTTTCACTATTTCTACCATTTTGAGTGACTCAGTTTTATTACAAATTGTGAAAAATAAGATAAGATAGTTCTTTATTGATCTCACAATGCAGCTCTTAGGACAGGATTACACAGGGGGGTGCAAAAAGTCAGGAAATATGCCATCAGGAAGAAAAAAGGTTTGCAAACCGTAGTAATAATACTGGAATAGGATAAAAAGCTAAATTTAAAAAGAGGCTAATAATGATAACAATAAAATAAGTGTCTCTTAGCATTCATTAATTAAAAATAAAACTGTATAAAGACATCTCTTATTTACACTGCGTAACAAAATAAGATGACTAATAAGTGACATTGCAGGTTTCGTAAACACCTGCAATGCACATGTTAGAATCTGGAAACATTGTTATTGCACATAGACCTATACAGTAGGGGGAGTAGGTTAAATAGATGTGAGTTTATAAGCACATTTCACCACTTGCTGGGTCACATTTTAGGGTCACTATCACAGAAATGCAAGACAAGTAGCCAACAAACTCGTAAAATGTAGATGCACAGTATTTTTTCTACAAATGTCTGATGTTACAATATACTGAAGGAGGACAAAATCAGGTACAGGCCTTTAAACATACTTTATGCAAAGACTTTGTATCCAAGCGGCACTTCTGCAAATCATAATCTGTTTTATTTAATGTATGAACATTGGTAAGATACACCTTATAAATAAAGTTGTGTTTGTCTGAAGACTTTCCTTTCTCTTTCAGGCCGTCTTTTCCTCCATATTTTATTTTGCCTCAGTGCCATTATATCAGGGATTCCTCATGGTCGGGTATGTACCTACTGTTATCTGTATTGACTAGAGGTGTAACCATGCGTTATTAGACCGATTCGATCTGTATCGATATGAGATCAAACGATCTGATACAAAACGATATATTGATTTTTACAATACAGTAGATTTGACATTGGCTTTTTCTGTAAATAAACCAATGCTAATTAGTAATAATAACTAATAAACGAATAAACAATATTTAAATATAAATATAACTAGTAAAATCTAATAGTCCCTTCTCAGCCCTGCCCAGTCCTCCAGAATAGAAGGATGATTTTAGAAACGACAAATAACAGAAAACAAAAATGTACAGTGATTCAACCATAATAGGATAACAAGGAAGCAAACCAGACAAGCAAATGGAACTTTAACTCGAGTAACAAAAGAGTAAAAAGGAAACTAAAAGCATAAGGAGTTTTAAGGTGTGTAAATAACAAGGATTTAAATAAACCAACAAATGTTACAGAACGTATGGATAACGACAACATATTCCAGTCAGATTTTAGCAGTAAATCTTTGTGCTCCTGGGTTTGTCTTCTGATTTGCAGCTGTTTGAGACGCCATGGCGCCGGTAGAGATTTACAAAGGCTTCACACAGCCATTGTCTTTTCAAGAAGACACTTCTTTTTAACTAAACCCAAAGTGTCTCCAAACACAACGCAAACTTTTCGGCTTAAAAATCTCATCCTCACTTCCATTATCCATGGTGTTTGTGTCTGATGACGTAACACAAGCAAAAAACGAGTGACAGTTGATTAAATATGACTTTCAGACGTAAAATAATTAAAAGTTGCGTTGCCAATTGATCACAGGGGAGACATATCGATACATTGATTTAAATAGATGCTACATAAGAAAAGACATCGTTACACCCCTGCTATTGACTGTATTTGAGTATTTTACTCTACTATGTACATTGTGACCCTACTTTCTACTGTCAGTTTCCATTAATATTATTTTGAATGATGTCGTTCAGTTATGCCACGATCTACACCATGTTCCCAGTGTTTTCTCTGGTCCTGGATCAGGATGTTAAACCTGAGATGGCTCTGCTTTACCCAGAGCTGTACAAAGACCTCACCAAGGTCTGTGCACACTCACTTTTAATCTAATCTATTCATGATGTGTTTGTATTATGGATGAATTTGATTTGTTTCTTGTCATTTAATGTAACTTTGAAGCACTTTAAGTTGCTTTGTGTATGAATTGTCCTTTACAAATAAACTTGCTTTGCTATTCTCGTTTCACAGTGACATTCAGCTTTAGTTGGAAAGAAACTAACTGCTGTTTGTCACTTGTCTGTTTCAGGGCCGATCTTTATCTTTTAAGACCTTCCTCATTTGGGTTTTAATCAGTGTTTACCAAGGTAAGATCAAGCTGCTCAACACAGATATTATCAAAATAGTGCAGTCCTCTTCATTTCTCTGAATCATTATGCTGTTGCTAACTTTTACTCACTGTATTTTATAGCAGTTCTACTCTGAAATGTGACCATTCCCTGTACAGTTCAATACACACATTTGCATGTTTTTAGTGAATAGTAGAAGGGGGTCTCGATTGGGTCTTATTGTGTTGCTAAACGCTGTAGTTGAGAATGACGCCATCATGTTATGAAATGCAAGTGACTACGGCTGAAACAACTGATCGATTATTATTGAAATAGTCCACAATTATTTAACCCCACAGGTGCGACCGTGTCGACCGCGTCAAGAGGGGCGCGGTGTGTCACCGACGACTTTAGCAAATAGCCCTGCGAGGAAATGTCATAAACATACGTTTTTTGCATTGAGAAGAGGAGGGTAGGGGCTCTAAAATGAGCCCAGTCATGTCCTCTATGGGGCGGTGTAAAGTAGCATGTGTCCAAAAGTGCTAAGTTAGCATTTTACAAACCTGCTGCACTTTACACAATCGCCCAGGGATTCAAAACGGTACTTGATAAAAACTTGTTTGTTTGTTTTTTCTCTAAAACTTAAAGAACAACTAAACACCAAACCAACTTTTTTTTTGCTAATAAACTGTGTAAATGGGTGTGTAATAGTATTATCTACATGTTCCAGTTAATATTTTGACATTTTAGTGCAAACCTGCCCAAAAGTGTCCGACCGAGTGGCTAACGCCCTCTAGACGTTGAACTCGTAATGTGTATCTATTCCACTTGAATTTTGCGGTTAGCTGATAAAGTGGAAGTTGTGCTGTAGGTAGAAGTTTGCGTCATCAGCACTGCCACGCCTCATCATCCTCTCTAACGCTGTGGTATCACTGTGGCTTCTCCCCTCCTCCTCCGTAGCCAGTTGGAGTTGGATTAGCGAACACGCCTCTTTCACGGCAGATTTCAAATTTTTGGTGTGGGTGGAGTAAGGCTCTGGCACACCCATTTAGTCCCTCTTTAATGTGTCACTGGTCAGCTGCCAGCTTGACCCATCCTTCGATATCATTGGGGCAATCCGTCAGCAGCAGTGGGCAACCACAGTGCAGCGCCCGGGGACCCATCCCCTGATGTGGAGCCAGGCTCATGGTCAGAATCACCTGGCAGGATTTAACCTAATGTGCATGTTTTATGTTGATGGGGGAAACATGCAAACTTCACACACGGGCCAGGAATCGAACCCAGGCCCTTCTTGCTGTGAGGCAAGAGCGCTAGTCACTGTGCCGCCAGTTTGCCACCAAATTAATACAAATTTGGTTTATACACACAGACTCAGACAGAGTAAGAATTATGTCAACATTTTGTATGTTTGATGAAATAAATATTTTATCTCTGGAGGTATAGGGTATTGTTGTTTTTTTCTTTCTCTCTCTCTGTGTGTCTCTCTGTCTCTCTCTGTCTCTCTCTCTCTCTGTCTCTCTTCTCCGTCTCTCTCTCTCTCTCTCTCTGTCTCTCTCTCTGTCTCTCTTCTCTGTCTCTCTTCTCTGTCTCTCTCTCTCTGTCTCTCTCTCTCTGTCTCTATCTCTCTCTGTCTCTCTCTCTCTGTCTCTCTCTCTCTCTCTCTGTCTCTCTCTCTCTGTCTCTATCTCTCTCTGTCTCTCTCTCTCTCTCTCTCTCTCTCTCACTCTCTACCAAATTCTACCAAAATAATTGTCATTGCAGCCCGACATGTGACTCTTGGTCTTAGTATTAGTTTAGCATTTCATATTTAAGTCTCCTCAAATTGATTTTGAAACATAATCACTGATCAAACACAGAACATCTCCTGTAGTGGAAATGGTGCAGCCCTTTTGAGAGACCACAATAAACCATAACTATAACAAACTATAATCTTGTCCAGTGTATATGGGTCATAGTGTTTTAACCACTGTGACTTTATCAGCCGCAGCATTGTACAGTAAACCATCATTGACCGATTTGGCATTGTGCTGTATGATTACTGCTCGCTCCGTCAAACAGTGTCTACGGCAGTTTCTCAGTATCTAATGTTTCGAAGCCCAGACACTTTTACACGCGCGGTATTGTCCGTCCAGTAAATCGATATTTCAGTAATCGCTAAGCCATGCAGCGCGACACAGAGACGGATCTATGCCCCCGCTCGACCGTGACTTCCTGACAAAAACGGCTTTTTAATTAAAGGCCACAGAAACAGCCAGGACTATGGAGTTAAAGGCAAAACTGAGCAGAGAAAAGGAGAGCCGCTCAGGGAAATATGAAGGCTTAATCTATACAGGAATCTGCCGTATGAAGAGGCAATTACGCCATCAGTTTTAGTCTGTTGGCTCCAATTTGTGGCGCGTTATGATAAATGAGAAGGATGGGGCGCAGAAATGCTCACTCAGACGCAGAGCAGAGAGAGAGGAGGGAGAATCAGGTTATTCAATCATTATGTGTCATAATGTAGCTGTTAGATGGGATTACAGTGAGGCTGAACAAAATATCCCCAAATTATTGTTATCGCAGTATTATTAGCATTATCAATATGGTAGGAAGCCAGGCATTTTCACACTGTCTGGACTTCATTTAGTTTAATTTAGATCTGTGCTAGACGCCGTTTTGCCGAGTTGATTTTGATCGAGGCCAAAATATTTCATCAGGTGGTACTTGGTGTGAAAGGTTTGAGAATCTGGTCTAAATCTGGTGTAAAAGTTCAGTTTTTGTCATGATTTTTCAACTTTTGTTCAAACTTTTCAGCCTTTTTTTCAAACTGATTTGAAAGAGACACATTATGTAAAATCAACTTTTTTGAGCTTTAAGGCGAGATGCTGCCGGTGAATAGGGGAAAAATGTAAATTGAGTGACATCAATTTGAAACTTTTGCAGTTGATTACTGACATAAACAGAAGAAGAAAATGTGTTGGAAGTTTTCTGTCATCTTAGAATTTAATACAAAAATAAGGCATTTTATGTGTAAAAATGCCCAAAATTGCCTATATTTTCAGCAACGAAATCTAAATAACAATAAAATTCGAATTCCGCCTTTTTGTTCAAAACGAAATAAATCAGGTAGGCATTAAATATTGAAAAATCCCTCTGAACAAACTTTCAAAATATTGTCCAAGACTGGAAAGTTTAGAGTCTTTAAGAAATTGGTCATCGAAGGTAACATTTCCCATGAATGTTCTACGGAGAAACATTCAATCAGTGCAATAATCTCACTCCTTCTCCAGAGATCAGGACATCTATTTGTTTCTAGGTAAAAGTTTATATGTTAGGAGAGCAAACTGGACCAAACCTTTTAATTGACTTTTGCCTGCTGTGTTTCTCCCCCTCAGTTTTGAATTAATCCTGTTCGCTTTGGTTGTTTCATGTTGACTTCTTCTACGGTTCAGCAGCTCTTCTTTTTGTACTTCCTGGGTGCAATTATGTAATAGTTCAAACCTCCAAACTGTCCTCCACATTTTCAAAGCCAATACAATCCAATCAAGTTGATTTTTAATAAATGATTCCCACTGCTGGCACTGGGGGGCGCTGCAGGCCACATCCTCTACATTTTAAGAGAAACCATTTATTACTTACAGAGACAATATTTCAACATGCAAAACGAAAAATATCAATGCACAGACAAACTATTAAGTCTTATTTTGACACTGATGAAGAAATAAATTGCTTTTGATTTATTTATGTTCATTATTGAATATTTTTCTTCTTTCTGTAATTTGTACTTCTCATGAACTTTTTTTCTATTCTCAACCAGTTATTACCATAGTTATTTGATAATTGCTCATTAATATAAAAAAACTTAGCCTTGAACTATCCTGTATCTCCACCGGTCTCACTGTGTGTCTGTGTGTGTGGCGCCCCCAGGTGGTATCCTGATGTACGGCGGCCTGGTCCTGTTCGAGTCGGAGTTCGTGCACGTCGTGGCCATCTCCTTCACCGCGCTGGTTCTCACCGAGCTCCTGATGGTGGCGCTCACGATCCGCACCTGGCACTGGCTCATGGTCCTGGCCGAGTTCTTCAGTCTGGGCAGCTACCTCGCCTCGCTCGCCTTCCTCAACGAGTACTTCGGTGCGTAGTGATCTCACAGCGGGTAGTTCCTCCGGTGGTGTCAGGGACTGGGCTTTTCTCTTTCAACTCGTCACAATGGCTTTAGTAATGGCTGCAGTAAAGCTGTAGCCTCATTTACGCCCAGATTGTTTGTCAGAAGTGGGGAGGAGAAGCCAAAATATTTACGGTTACTTTAAAGGAACAGGCCACCGTTTTTCCACACTGTATATGTTCTAAAGGTCCTATCTCACAGGCCTGGAGACTCGTCCGCAGGACCTGGCTTAGACTCGAGTCTCTGCTCAAGTCTACCCCAGGTTGTGAACTAGTCTCCAAGCCGTTGAGATAGTCCCTTTCTTTATTTCTTTATTTAAGGATCCCCATTAGTCTTTACCAAAGTAGAGACTATTCTTCCTGGGGTCCATTCTCAAAAAAAGCATCACAATATGTTAGGGATGTCAAGATGAACCGGTTTTATGATTACCGCGGTGATAAAAGCTCACGGTAAGTTAATCGTGACGATTTTAGGACTCACAATTTTAGTTTCTCATAAGCAGTAGCGAGTATGTGTTCACGCAGAGCAAACTCGACGGTAAAGGCTGATGAAATGGCATCCAGTGTTCGATCAAAAATACAAAGTCAACAATAGGTTAATAATCCATGGTAAAAACAGTGAAACAGCAAAAAATCCTTTTTTTTTTTTTTAATTATTATTATTTTTAGCATAAGCTGAATGTTCAATAGGATTTTAGCTCAACAATTTAATCAATATACAAATGTACATATTATGCCTTTTTTCTTTTCTGTAGAAGTTTTGGACAGTACATTTTGTAAGTTGTAGGCAAAAATCTTCGATCGATCTTAGTCCAAAATCGTCATCAGCTTAATAACGACGTGAGCACGCTGTGGGTCTCTTGAGAGTAAACCAGAAGGAGTAACATCTAAGTCCCTCCTCTCTTGGTGCTAAAGGTAGGAAAACATCTTGGCCTGTTCATACTTAATATGGCTCTGTGCTGTCTCACCCTGGGCTAAGTTCTCAGGTTGTTGACACTTCCCTTTTTGTAAGATTTTGAGAAATTCTCTGTATTCTTTTCCACAATTACGATTACCATGAATATTCGCAAAATCCCAATATTTCTTCTCCCGATAATCGTGACTTAAAAATTTTGAATCATGGCATCCCTACAATATATACTCATACAAAACGTATCATCAGATAATACAAAAGATTCACATCCACTTCAACAACAAGGAAACAACACCATTACAGCAACTTCATTATCCATTATAGATGTTATAGATTTAACCTCTTCAGCCCAATAGACCCCAAAAATGGCTCTGCACTTTCAGATACAGCTACTGATGTATGTGTTTTACGCAGCAGTATATTAGTGACGGCTGATGAGGAATTATCCATTTCTGTTGTTATTTTCTACACCACAGGGAGAAAAAAGGCCTTTTTGCAGGAAAATGTGTTTTTTTTTACAGGCCAAACCATTGCAACCTCATTTTATTGTCAAACAATATAATTTATTTTTATTTCACTTCCTCCGTCATCCCTAAGCTCTACCAAATGTTTGGACACCAAAATTTGCCATGTACACCTATGATGTAGATAAATGATTTTTGGAGAAAAAGGCCTCAGAGGGCTTAAGAGGTTAAGTGCATTTGTTAGTCTCGGAGACTCCGAGACCGTCGTGAGACAGGTTAGTTTTACCCTACTGATAATGTGTTGTTGCAATAGTAATTCTGCCTCCCGGAGACTCCGAGACTACAGTAAGGTAGTCCCTGAGACTCCCTTTAGTCTCGGAGTCTCCGGGAAGTCTCCATCGGTGAGATACCACCTTTACCTGAGCTTAGACGAGTTGATGCGTCACTGTCTGGTCAAGACCAAAGCTGCTGTTAGCCTCTCCCAGCATATTCCTATGGACCCAAACGGGGGTGAAGTGAGAAGCCACCAAGCTCTTCCATGTTTTCCCTTTATATACGGTTATGTGAGTAGTTACACAATCCAAGCATAGTTACACAAAATTAAACATGTCGATTCTCTAAGCAGATAAAAAGTGGTACTATATTGTAAGGCGTAATAACACCTTAGGAGCACTTTGACGGCCGCGCAGTAATATCTTCACTCTCACACTAGGAGTGAAGATATCACTGCGCGCCCGTCGAAGTGCTCCTGGAAGTGCATTCTGCCAATGGAATAAGTGTTCTTCTTCTAGTAAAATGAGTTTACTTATCTACGCAAATCAGGGCAAAATGAATGTAGCTTATTTTGGGGATAGTTTGTGCAGTGTTGTTCCTACCTTAAAACCAGTCAGAAATGTCATGAAACGAGCCAAATGATCTACACGACAGCAGTAAATATGTCTGATCTAGTAAAAACTCCTCTAAGCAAGATTCTGAAATCACGTCATTCAAACCCACACTTGATTTAGTCTGTGTAAAGCCTGTGTTTCCTGTCTCACTCTCTGGCACCGAGCAGTGTATGTTTCCTTTTCTCACTTCTCGACTGTGTTTTCTGTTGTTTCTCTGTGCCGATCTCACGTTCCACCTTTTCCGTTTTGTTTGTTGTGTGCGTTGGCCACAGGTATAGGCAGAGTGTCCCTCGGAGCTTTCCTTGGTAGGTCTGAGATCCAACAGGACAGTCCAGCCGCATGATTTAATGTCTTTACCTATTGTTCATTGTGTTTGGGAATAATTGTTTTTGGCGGGGATTATTCGTCTTGTGCTTTGAGTCTCACTGCATTGTGTCTTGATTTGTTTTCTGTCTTGTGCCTGAATTTCATCCTTGATATCAAAGCCAATGTGTCTGTGTTTTGCATGTTAAAAAATCTAATGCAACCAATTAGTAATACACCAATGTTCTATTGTTTTCTGTTTATACAATCAGTTAATACTATATTTATATACTGTACACTGCCTGGTCTAAAAGAAGAAGTCACCACCAAAGAAAAGTTTACATAAGTATAAGGCCCCATCCACACGAAGTCAAACTCAGGCCTAGACGCAAAAGTATTCTATGAAACCCACGTACCATCCATATGAAGCCGGTGTTTGGGGGTCTGAAAACAAATATGTTTGAAACTGGGTCCCAGAGTGGAAAGATTTCTAAAAAACTCCTTTGTTGCTGCCTCTCCACAACTTTTCCTAAAATAAAATAGCTTCCGGCGCTGGACCGCTCCAGCTGCGGAAGTAAACTACTTTCGTATCTTTTTACTATTTATAGGCGCTTTTTATTATTTTTCTTTAGATGGGCCGATCCATTATGCATACGAGGAGCCTACTTTTATTAGGATTTGTGTAGTTTTTCTTGTGGGTTTTTTTTTTGGCACTTTTTGCGAGTCACGCCAGGACACCGCCATGTGTCCCATTGTTTACGCTCGAGATTTCCTCATGGACCTTCAAGCCACGGCCTTTCACGCGGAGAAGCCGGACATTCCCGCGGAGCTACGGCGCAGACGTAGGGGCTGCAGAGCTGGAAAGAGGAAAAGGGAGCGAGGTGCGAAGCCATTTCTACCGTCCGTCTTCATGGGCAACGTGCGCTCGATCGCAAACAAGATGGAAGAGCTGGTGGCCCTTACGAGGCACCAACGCGAGTACAGGGAATGCTCCCTGTTGTGCTTCACGGAGACGTGGTTGAATGGACTCGTACCAGACTCTACAATTTCCCTGGAGGGATTTACGGTGGCGCGCGCGGACAGGACCGCGGAGAGCGGAAAAAGGAAAGGAGGGGGCTTGATTTTATTTGTGAATGAACGGTGGTGCAACCCGGGACATGTTCACGTTAAAGACCGGCTGTGCGTGCCGGAGCTCGAACTTTTAACTGTGAGTATGCGCCCGTATTACATCCCAAGGGTGTTTTCTCACGTGATTGTGTGCTGCGCATATATACCTCCCAGCGCAGACGCGGAGGCAGCGTGTGAAAGGCTCCACTGCTCCGTCTCACAAATACAAACTAAGCACCCCCGAGCTCTTATTCTGATCAGCGGTGATTTCAACCAGGCAAAGCCCTCTGCCACACTGCCCACCTTCACACAGTATGTCACATGTTCTACAAGGGACAATCGAACTCTGGATTTACTGCTGGCTAATGTTAAGGGACTCCTCTGCCCCCCTCCCCCCGCTCGGACGATCAGACCACAACCTGGTGCGTCTGAGCCCCCAATACACACCTGAAGTGCGTAGAGGGGCAA
>OMNZ01096090.1:0-10748 GCA_900303255.1 Lesueurigobius sanzi
GAAATAAAATGTGTGCATATTATCCGTATTTGTGCATAAAAATAATTTTGTAAATTTATGATCAAGAAAATACAAACTCAAAAGACATGGCATTTCCTAATTACAAATACAAAACTATAAAACTATGTGTGTGATTTCTTACTTGTGAATGCGGGAAAAAAATTGTGCTTGCACTTCCTTCTTTGAGAATACGGATTTGAGCAGTCAGAAAACTGTCAATATGACATCACTGCTCAAAGACATCGACAATCGAGCACAGACACATGGACTGAACATTTGCAGATTTGACAAGAGTCGCAATGAAGTTGAAATCTCGCTCTCTCTCTTTCCCTCTCTCTCTCCCTCTCACTCTCTCACTCTCCCTCTCTCTCGCTCTCCCTCTCTCTCTCTCTCCCTCCCTCTCTCCCTCCCTCTCTCTCTTTCTCTCTCTCTCCCTCTCTCTCTCGCTCTCTCTTTCTCTCTCTCTCTTTCTCTCTCCCTCTCTCTCTCTCTCTCTCTCTCTCTCCCTCTCCTTCTCCCCCTCAATGTTATTTTTGTGGCGAAGTTGATCAAATCTGCAAATGTTCAGTCCATGTGTCTGAGCTCGATTGTCGATGTCTTTGAGCAGTGATGTCATATTGACAGTTTGCTGACTGCTCAAATCCGTATTCTCAAAGAAGGAAGTGAAGCACAATTTTTTTTCCCGCATTCACAAGTAAGAAATCACACACATAGTTTTATAGTTTTGTATTTGTAATTAGGAAATGCCATGTCTTTTGAGTTTGTATTTTCTTGATCATGAATTTACAAAATTATTTTTATGCACAAATACGGATAATATGCACACATTTTATTTCAACATGCACGTCTTTATTGACAGTAACCTTACCCCATAGTAATGGCTTTGAATTGGTAAGCGCTCTTGCACTTGCGGCCAGGTGGTCCCAATAAAAAGGTTCCCCAGTGTTGTGGATAATCTCATGAGGTGTCAACTGGTGTAAGTGTCACAGAACTACACAGAAATTCCAGCCCAGCATTAATAAGGCCTTCAAAAAGGTCTCATATTTAATAGCGCCCCTGTTAAGTAGATCATGAAAGGGCTATAAGAACCAAATCCCATTCAAAGTTTGCCTCTAATGCCAGACTCTTTTTTTTTTTTTCCTCACTGTGAACTGACATCCTACTGTAGAGACCTCCGCGGCTCAGTCCAAACCCCCCACGACGGAGCAGAGAGGGATAAGTGTGCACATGTGTGATACTGGTGACAATACACACGCTCCTCTGCCGCACTGCATCAAGGTGGCAGAACTGTACAGAGCCATGATGAATAAATACAATTATCTGTCCGAAACCCAATTTATTACTTCCTAAGCTGTTCGGATATAAAGTAGCCATTAAAGCGATTACTACACGATTAAATAAAAATAGCTATTAATGCAATTCTCCAGGAGTAATCCATCATAACAAAGCTTTTCCAAACGTAGCTATTTGGACTAGGTTTTTTAGAATTGCCAATTTGGCAAACCAGAAAAATGTCGAGCTGATGAAACCTCTTGAATGAGACGTGGAAAATGTTCAATTCTAAAGACCCCAGTTCAAATGACAATCGGTTTGCTATTTTTATTGTTGCGATAAATATATTCAAAGTGTAGTTAAAGCTAGTCAAATCTTTGTAAATCAGCAATATAAAATGCACATTAAAAAAATAAGTTAGATACACTATTTGAAAAACCCTTGATATTAGAGCATATTTGACCTTTAATTGCCCCAGTGGCTGTGTGGGCAGAGCATGGCACCTTTACTTCCCATCACAGTGGCCGTTATGATGCTCCAGGATCCATTTTTTTAAGGTATTCTACTGGAGCGCTATCAGAAACCCTACAACAATGCTGCACCCACACAGACACAGGGCCAACAAAAGGCCAAATATGCACTAATATTACGTTTTCTTTTTTTCACATTAAAAGTTACATAATGCACCTTTAAGTAGACGATCCACATTGTGTTCTGCTCTGGAATTTAAGCCTAATAAGATGCACCAGAATATGGGAACGCTTTCACCAAAGGAAGTGAAGGAAATTGTAGGACGGCATTAGCAGCCATTTCGTAAAACTAGAAGATAAAAGGCGCTCTTGAACTCTTCTCTGTCTTTCAAACACATTTACTAGAAATAAAGTGATATTGGGGCAGATCAATGAAATGTGAACTTCCTTCTTCAATGGAAAATGCAGTATTGTTGTTATTTTTCTGTATTGTGTGTTACTAAGTTGTGATTTTCCGTTCTTACAGGACAAGCGCAGAAGGAAAACAATTCTATGTTCCCGCACGTCCCAGTAGAAGCAGTGTTCAGATGAATGCTGGTGTCCCGCCTCACCTCCGACAGATAGGCCCTCAGGCTGGCTCCAAGGCTGTCAGTGGTGCTGAGTCCCGGCGGGGTGAGCAGGGGCCGGGGGTGCATGGGCTGGCACGTGGGGGTCACAGGTCTGCTCCGCGACCTCCTGAAGGTCACCTCCTTATGGGCCCCGGGGTTAAAACTGCTGCGCGTCAGTAAACTATTCGGGGTCAGGGGTCGGCTGCTGGGGGTTCTGGGAGTTTGAGTCCTGCTGCCGGGGTTGCTGGGCGAGCGCCCCATGGTCAGGGTCGTGGGCTGGGAGCTGAGCGAGGAGAGCCCCGCGCCGCTGGGCTTGCTGGAGAGGCTGCCGGCCGGAGACTGGGGCCGGGACAGCAGGCTGGTGAGGGGCAGCGTGTCCGGGAGCGTCCGGTGGCGCAGCGGGGTGTGGAGGAGGCTGCTGTGGGGGCTATTGGAGCTGCGTGTGGTCATCTTTCCCGCCTCTGCCAGTTTGGCCAGGTCCTTCTCAACCTCTGTAAAACAAAGCAAATCTCATAAGTCACATTTATTATTGTGTTTATTTATTATTGATTGTTTATTTGTTTTTTAGAGTTGCTCCTACTTGTTTTATTGATTTTAATGTCTGGTGGAGCTACATAGAGATGCGTTTGTCATGTTGTTCAAATGTGCTATAGAAATAAAGTGGATTGGAAAGTGGATTCATAGCACATAGCCATATACTGTAGCTCTTCTCTTGTTGAGGTGAGCATGGGTTCCCACTAGATTAAACTAATTATAATAATGCATTGTTTTTTATAGAGCTTCTATGGCTCTTTTATAGACACTGAAAGACATTGCGTTTTTCATTGACTCCAAACGTGATGGGGGTAAGCTACTGTTGTAACCTCAGCGGAAACGAGGCTGCCAATGTGCACTATACCTGTATATTTGCTGTTTAATTGTGGAGGAGGAAAGGAGGAGGGGAGGAGGAGGAGAGTTGGGGGGTGGAGGACAGGAGGACAGTAGGAGGAAAGGAGGAGGCAGGAGAGGAGGACTAAGAGGGGGGGAGGAGAAGGAGAGGAGGAGGGGAGAGGAGGAGAGGAGAAGGAGAGGAGGAGGGGACGAGGAGAGGAGGGGGAGAGGAGGAGAGGAGGCCATTGCCACCTATCCCTATTGAGCTGTTTTCTTTGTTTGACACTACAGTGACATTCAAGAAGATGAAGTTCTCTTGGACACACACAAGATGGATAGGATTAAGAGTACATCAGAGGGCCAGATTTTGAAGATAAAGAACAGATTGATAGATGAAACTGGAAGAACACTGGAGGACTCATGCCAGACATGAGGCCTTGATGAAGACCAGTAGGAGATTTGTGATGTACTGAAAGACGCCGTAATACACTTGTGTCCTTGGTTACTCACCAGAACAATAAGGCTGAACACTTTCCTGACAAGAAGCAATTGACCAGGCAATATATTAAACAACATACATTATTCAACAAACAGAAAAGTAATTTACAGAAGTCCACAGAAATGCTGAGGTAAACCAGACGCTCTTATACGAAGTTATGAAATGTGACCATGTATCTTGTTGTGGGGGCGATGATTCACAAACTTTACCGAGCATTAAAGTGGGCGAGACTGCTCCGTCAAAGGCCTCTTCGGGGCAGTGATGACAATATTTACACAGCCTGTAAATTGTGGCGAATCGTGTTTCCTCCGTCAGAGCGACTCAGTATACGATCTACAGTAACCAGGGCTCGCTCATTTGCCTGACAAAAACACATTTGTTTGTCTCACTGGTAGTGTCCAAAACATTTCTGTTTGTGCAAGACATGACAGTGCCAACTTGTGAGAACTGTGTGATCCACATCTGGGCCATTTCCACCGTGTTTTATGCTTTTGTTCAACTTGGCACCGGGGATTCAACAAAGCGGCCTGGGAGTTATCATTTGAGAGGCATAATTGGAGGGATGAGTCAGAGGGGAGTATTTCTGGAGAAGTGCACACATGTGACGTTCAATAAATACTGTTGAATAAAGAAAAGCATGACAAGCATTTCGCAAAACCTGAACTTCCATGTTTTGGTTTGACGATTAGTTGAAATGTATACAGTTAAACATTGTACGCATGAAGAAAAGGAGCGCGTGGGCTGCTGTTGTGCAAGTTGAAATAAATTTACCAGACATTATTAAGCAAACCTACGTAAAAGTCGAGAATTCATCAGAAACACGTAACCGTTCATAGCAACCTACACAAACTGTTTTTATTAAGCTCTAAACAAGGTTGGTGATATTTTCATCTGAGAAATAGTGATAAACACCACATGTTGTGAAAAAGCGTGGCTAAAACCCTGATTTTACTGTAAACTGAGTTCTTCTCCGAGCGTCCCGCCATTAATGAGCTACCTATCAAAAGCAGCTTTATTTTGAAGCTCGGCGCGGCAGACTGCGTGGCCCTCACGCGAAACACACAGGCTTTTCACACAGACGCTGATAAGCAGTGACAGCTAGAACAGAACAAAGGAGCACCATCAGGATCACCGCAAAAAATGATTTCATATGTTTTATACAACATTGGTTTGGTAATAAAATTGTACTGGGGGGAAAGAATGAATAAAAATAGTCCAAGACAAACAACAAGAACAATTCATAGAGCATGCAAACTTTTCTTTTTAAAGGCATGTTTTTTGAGATTTCTTGCTGACATTGATATTTTTGTCCCTGTAGAGCAAAACAATTAAAACACAAATACAGGACTAAAAGAAGGACAAGACCAGGCCGAACCAGGTCCAAACCAGTTCTAAAACAGGACTAAAAGTAGGTCTAAACCAGGATTAAACCAGGACTAAACAATGATTAAACCAGGATTAAACAAAGCTTTATCCAGGACTAAGTCAGGACTAATCAGGAACTAAACACAGTATGGTCTAATCGAAGAATAAACCAGAACTGATCCAGGTCTAAACCAGGTTTATTCCAGGACAAAAAACAACCTTAAACCAGGTCAGAACAGGTCTAAAGCAGGTCTAAACTAGGGTTAAAACAAGGACCAAATCAGGTCTAATCCTGGATTAAACCAGTGCTAAAATGGGACTAAAAGGAGGCCAAGACTAAACTAGGACTAAACAAGAACTAAATATGATCCAATTTAAGAAAAAAAACTGGACTGATCCAGGTCTTTGGCCCTCCATGTTGTGCGGCTCTCCATGGAAAACGTTTGGACACCCTTGCTGTAGAGAAAGCCTTTAATGCTGGTGGGGCAACCTGTCTACAGTATATGGACCCATCCGCAGATCTTCAGCTAGGTTTGGTCAGTACTTGCGGGAAGAGTATTTAGTATCTCGTATTTTATACTTGTAAATCTGTACATATTCTCAGATATGTATATTCCAGAGTACATACAGTATAGCCGGATTTCTTTCTTTATTCTATTCTCACATTTATTATTTTGTTGTTGGTATTTTAGGACTTATTTTAGGATTGTTATTTTAAAATTATCTTAAGATTAGTATTTAAGCTACGGTGACAACACAATTACCCTTGTGGATCAATAAAGTCTAAGATTTATGAGGCAAAAAAAGGCTCCTTACTGCCCTTGAAATCGAACCTGAGACCTTCTTGATGTTAGGCTAATGCACTAACCTCTCAACTATTGTAATCTGAGACATGTTTTTTGTCACAAACAGGATCAGGTTTGAACAAATAAGCCGTTTTACACACCTTTTGCGGGGGACTGGGCTTGCCTTTGATGGCACATTAGCTGCACATCGTCACACGCAGCAAAGCCTCCGCTGTTATAATCACATAAAATTGGCGACGCACTTATCACTCGCTGGGCTAAAAGGTGCACTTTATGACCGAGCGCAGACAAAGAGGGATTTCACAGGCACTTTAAGCGAGGCAACAATTAAGATGAAAAGTCAAGGTCTCCCAAGGCAACATGGAATCAATTAGCCACAAATAAAAGGTTGAAAGAGCGAAATTAGCTCCTCCAACAGCCACTCCACTACACCTCCCCGTCGAAAAACATCCACCAGAATGCCTGCAGATCAATGCCACGTGACGAGCCACTGGGGCAGTAGCTGTTGATGGGCCGCTCTGTATGAATTGGCAGCGGAGCGTTGAGCCGCATCAGATAATACGCTCCGAGTAACCGATGTCATGTGAAAGTGTGGATAGGGTCTTGACTCGAGTGGGAGGACACGTGTAGACAAACAAGTGTGCAGCACATGAGGAGCAAATGAGACGCTCCCCTTTTAGACCCAGGCGTTTCATCTCCTCGCTCCGTAGATCATAACGACAGAGTGAAAAAATGATGTTGGTCGCCCATATGTTGGATTTATATAGACATACGTTTCCTGATAGGTTTCTGTGTCAGCTTATTGTTAAGTAGGTTAATGTATGTACTGTCAGCGAGGGCAGGATGGTATAGCATCATCATTGCACTGACAAGTATCTGTATGGATGATGTTGTATGTTAGGGCTGCATGAAATGAGAAATATTTTACTAAACCATTTCAATAAGTTCTAATTCAAAGGGAGATTAAACTGAACGGCCTATGTAATTCTGAGGTATTTACTGTAGTATTTCATAAAAACTTAAATGGTACATCTTAGTTAACTACCCTGGTAATTCATGGTTAGTTACAGTAGTACCTGGTAAGTTCTTGCAGTAGTAACTCCTAGATACTTATGGTGGTACTTATAGCTTATACTTATTATATACTGTAGGTACATAAACTGGTGCAGCATAGGTAACTACTGTTGTATATTCCTCACCATTTACAGATTTAATTAATATTCCCTCAGCTGTCCGTATCTTAAATTGTAAATTATAATGTTGTTCAGATTGTGTTTTTTTTTATTTAGATTTTTATTGATGAGCTCCACTTTTGTCCTCGTCTTTTGTCTCTTGTCTGTATTTTTACATTGTTTCTGAGCTGCTTTAAATGAATTGCCCCTAGTGAGATATAAAGTTATCTGAATCTGAATATACAAATACAATGGTAAGTTCCAAATAACTACAGATAAGAACTACTATAATATACAGTATACTGAAAATGGTAATTATGTACTTAAAGTGGTTATTACTAGATACATATAGTGGTAATTAATTGATATTGTATATATACACGTCTCTATGCATAACATAGCACATATACCTGTATATTGTGGTCTGTGATGGAATGTGTTGTAATGGATGAATGTATGGACTGTACCCGCGCCGGTGCTTTTTTCACAATTGAAGTTCCTAACGGATAAATAAAGTGAATTTGATTTGATATAGCACAGCAGGAGGGTCAATTCATACAGGTATGGCCAACAATCTGTATTGCATCCCTACTATTACGCACAACAATGTTTATAGTTACTCAGCAATTAACAGTTAATTAACAGAATTACTGGGGAATTCACAAGACTTACTGGTCACAACAGCTGTATTTATTAAGTGATTAACATGTGTAAGTACTTACCAGGTACTACTGTAACTAACCATGAATAACTAATTATTAGTTACAAGTTAGTTTAAAATGGCCTTTGACACATGTTTGCTGCAAATATTTGATCATGTGTTTCTCTTTTAATTGCATTTTATGTGTTGTTTTTAATCTTACATTATTATGTTCAGCACTTTGGTCATGGTTGGTTGTGGTTGTTGTAAAGCGCTTTATATTTAAGTATTCATGAACTACTACTGTAATTACCAAGGAATTACCTAGGAGTTACCAGGCCGTTACCCATATACTTTAAAACTCTAGTGTATGGAGGCTTAAATGTTATGACCACCACATAAACCTAATTATGATATTTCAAAATGTATTTAAAACAATCATAGTATTTGAAATCTGCCACAGAATGAGCAAGTGGCATTATGTTGCTATAATTAACAAAGAACACCCTTCAAAAGCGGTACATTCTTTGATTGGCCTCCCCCTCCCTCCCTCCCTCCTCCCGTCTGTGTTCTCTTTATAGTCTGGCCTGAGTGCATTGTAGACTGCAGACTGCCTTTTGTTCCATAAACCCTGCATTTGATCTGACTTAACCATGCTAATTACTATTAGAGCCACCAATATACTCAGCCCTTTCAGAGCCGCGCACTGAAGTACATACCCGCTAACTGCTTGCCCATGTTCTCCAGCTCTTTGGAGAAGAGGGCGTCTCCCAGTAGCAGCCCGGTGTGTCCCAGCGAGCTGCCACCTCTGACGGGCTTCAGATCAGCCTCCCAGACTGCATGACGCTGGAAGAGAGGGAGAAAGTCAAACACGTCGCAGGCAAGACCCTTCAATTAAACGCTTTATATCATTTTTGGAAATTGCTGGAAATATCCGAGCCATATCTGCTGGTAGAAAAGGAGCCAATTATTATTTTATGAGCTTTAGAAAAACACAAGAAACCGCAGCAAGTGTAGATGAAAGCTTGAGGCGTGTGCAGTGCGCTCTGTTTGGTGAATGGAAGTAGACAGTCTGTCAGGAGTGGTTCAGAAAAGCGCAAATACATAAGAGCCACATACACTCACTTGTCTGCTGGCCCGGAGCCAACGACTAAAATAACTCCAATAGTTACGAAGTCTACAGAAAACCTTTGCTGCGACACCAAAGTAATGATACTATAATAAAACAATTTCATTCTTTGGATTGGATATGACCTTTGTATTACCACCAGGTGCTGTATTGGATGCGAGCCTCTCTCTTTGTTATATTTTCGTAATGAGACACGAGAGGCCAAATGATCGGTTTAAGAAGTGGTGAGAAAGAAAAGCTGTCAGATATATTTCTTGCTGCATATTCCCCTGTGAAGGTCTGTGTCACGGGATATTCTATGCACTCTATGTACTGTAATCTAAATAAAAAGCTGGCTTGCACCACTGTCGGGCCAGAAGTTATTGTTGCTTCTAAGCCCACTCTATGGTACTAAGAAACTATTTTCGCACAATAACAACTAACAAGTTTGAAACTTCAAAATCTAACATCAAATTTAACATCACAGTTATTGTGCTTGGCTGCAGGTGCATGGAAAGCTTAAGAGACGTTTGAGAATAGAGTAAACTTAAAGGTAATTTCTGTAGGATGCTCTGTGTACAAGTTTCACATGTCATGCCTCATTTGAAAGCTAAGAACCTCTGAAATTCAGTCTGGGATTGTGAAAGTGAGAGGGCGAGAGAGTCCTCTTTCTGCTCTGATTAGATGATGGTCCGAGATTTATTTAGAACAATCAGAGCTAAAATATTTGCAAAGAAAACTTCTATAACCAATGCCTTTAGAGACAAAAAATACACAAACGATTAATCAATCACTAAAATAGTTGACAACTATTTCAATAATCGATTAGCTGATGATTAACCGATTAGTTCTACTTGGTTGATTCTTTAGTAACACATGTTGCTTGCACCAACATCAGCGCACACAGATGCAGAGCTTTTGGGCTTCATTATTGCACAGGGCGAATATTCTACAATAAAAACACAAACTGTCATCAACATGAACGACCTGTAGAGCAGTGGTTCTCAATTGGTGGGTCCTTTGTCACCAATAAATGTAGAAAAAATAGATGGGAAAGTCAGTATTTTGATATAAACTATCAAGAGTCAAATATTTTTTTATGACAAGCTAACATTTGAAACTTGATTTGGGTTGATAGGTCGAAGATGTGTCTCAAAGCTATACAGATTGAGAAGAGGGACTTGTGTACTTCAACATAAACAGTGGAATATACTGTAGCATGTACAGATTGCAGAGTTGGTGGAGAAGACGTATGGCGTAAAACTGTGTCGATGCGCTCTGATAGATGACAGACTAATACTCCCAGGCTGTGTCCCATTGATCTTTATGTCGGGGAGATACAGCGCAGGAGGCATTTCGTGGAAACACAGCCACAGAGCTTCGAGCCAGGCCCTAATTGCAGCCTTCATAAAGCGGCACGGCGAGTTCAATATTACAAGTATAGCCCTCCCCGTGCTCCGAGCGAGTATCAGCCTTTCCAAGACGTGACATCATGCGGGCCCTCTCCATCTCTGGATCTTGTCAGCTCAGCCAAACAAGGCCACCAACAGATCTCTATGTAAGACTCCCAATCGCTTTTTCATCATCTGTACGATCCTCCAAGTCCACAGCTTGCAGGGATTACGACTATATTTAGACATCCAGTAATAGTTTTATGACTTTTTAAACATCAGGTTTGTTGATGGGACTAATGGAATGGTTAAGCTAAACATTGAGCATGATTGATTAATCAAAGTTATGTGCAAATAATGGGTAATGCAAAGATGATGCTGCCAAAGTCTAGAATCACGTACCTTCTTCCAATTTTACTACGATCTACTAGGGCTGGGTTTAAAAAATAGATGAATTGTTTTTAATCGATTTTCTTTTGAATAGCCTGCTATCGATTCAAAAAAAGAGGAGGGTTCAGGCTTTAAAATGAGCCCAGCCATGTTCTTC
>OMNZ01096091.1:0-12775 GCA_900303255.1 Lesueurigobius sanzi
GGAGAGAGACAGAGAGAGGGGAAGGAGAGAGACAGAGAGAGGGGAAGGAGAGGAAGGAAAGACAGAGAGAGGGGAAGGAGAGGGAGGGAGGGAGAGAGAGAGAGAGATGACAGAGAGAGGAAGGAGAGAGAGAAAGCAGAGAGACAAAGAGAGGGGAAGGAGAGAGGAAGAAGAGAGAGAGGAAGGAAGAAAAGAGGGAGAGAGGAAGGAGAGAAAGAGAGGAAGGAGAGAGAAAGAAGAGACAGAGAGAGAGGAAGGAGAGAGCAATATAAAGCAAACCAAGGTGAAAGTATCTAAGTATTCAGAATACAGTACACTGATTGGGCAAAGTAACTGAATATGTTACAAATTACATTTTAAGACAAGTATTCAGTATTCTGTAACTGAATACAATTTCAAAGTATTCTCCCCAACACTGCCAATCCATCCATAAATATTAAATATTATGTATCCACGTGGCGAGTGTAAAGTCCACAACCAGAAGCTGCATGTGATACATGATAATAACCTTTCTGAGAAAAGTTTTGAGTTTACTCTTGCAACAAAATCTCCACTTTAGTAGCACCTACAGACTCCAAACTTCCCAATCCCAATTCTGAATGTCTGTTTCATGGGACTTTTCAATATTTTGTTCCTAGCCTGGTTAATTGAGTTTTGAACCCCAAAAACATGCATGGGGAAATTTGAATTGTTGCAGATGTATTCACTAATAACTACATTCAAAAACTAAAAAACTAAAAACGATATCCAAAATCCAACAAATATAATGCAGCTTGAATTAATGAAACTGCCCCTCATCACTTTTACAAACACTTGTATTCTGCTTAGTCTCTCTTACAGCAATTTAATGTCAACAAATTTAGTCCAATACCTCGAAATTTGTCACAGCTCTTAAGGTGTGGGTGGAAATGGTATGCGGTAAACCAACAGTCAAACTCCTCCAAGAACCAAAAGTTGCCTGGTGGTTTTCAAGTACCCGACCCATCTGTGTGTGTGTGTGTGTGGGGGGGGGGGGGGGTTCGTTGTGGTCGTGGGTCACTGGCTCCAGAGGGAAGTATCCTCTAAACGGAGCCGGTTCAACTTCAACACCTCGGCGTCAAACCTGCAGCTCACCGAGTCCGCCTTCTCCACGTCGACTGGTCCAGCGAGTCAGCCAATGGAAGGCCTTCAAAAGCACTGGGGAATATGACAATGCCCACCAATAACAAGGAGACTGTGGTAAATATTGAGGCAGAAGAGCTTCAAACGCTTGGTTTGAGCAGGGCAATAAAAAGCTTTGAAAGTCATTGAATGATTTGTGCCAAAATGAAAAGCATCAAGTTGATTCCAGATTTTTCATGCATAGATATCTCAAAAAAAAACTACAAAAACTACAAAACACATGGACTAATTTCCATCCGTCGTCCCACATTTCCACTTACAAACACACTCTCCTTCATCCTGATCTATTGTACATATTTTTTGTGGTAGGGGAAAGCGGAGCACCCGCAGGAAACCTACGCAGACATGAGGGGAACATGTAAACTCCACACAGAAAGGCCCCAGCCAGGGAGTCAGCGGAGTCTCCATCAGTGACAGGTCCAACTGACTGAATGACCGCCAAGCTGTCAGGAAGCTCTCTCCTTCCCTGTCTCTGCTGCCTTCTATTGTGCTCATAGTATGTGTTACTATTGTCTTTTTAGTGTGAGACACTAAATTTGGATTCTCTGCACATGCTTTACGTGGAGTAGAATTGACAATAAAGATGATTGAATTGAATTTCAGGACCCCCTTGAAAATGAGATGGTTCATCTCAATGGGGCTATCCTTAAATAAATTGAAATTGAATTCAGTGATTCAGTTTGAAAGAGCCTCGTATCGTTTTCACTATCATAGGAACAGGTCTGAGCTTTGTTCATGTGGAGAAGCTCCATGAAACTGATTGAATATAAAAGTTTTGTCTGACATTGTAAAAATATGAAATGAAATCTGCCCAAAAGTTGTCTCTAATGCGCTTTGGACATCAAAATTTCCATAAAACAGAGGGATGCTCGGTTTGATGGAATGTTTGCAAATCTTAAGAACTAAAATATGGATGTATGTATTCAAAATATAATATTTAGGCATTAAAAGGGTTTCCAGGAGTGGATAAGATTGTCTCTCGGTTTGAGTATAACATGTTAATCACTGCCAACAACAAATCCTCAAACACAAAGATTTTGTATCTGAGCTGCTACTTCTGATCGAGGATATTGCAGATATAAATTAGTCGGTCCGAAGACAAAACCCTAATTGATTGATATAGAGAAATATGCACAAAACAAAGATCCAGTATCTGTTACAGAAGTCTAAAAGGACTAAAAAATATCCATTAATACAATTTCGTTGGCAAAGAAGACAAACCAGGCAGCTTTGTAAAGTTGATATGAATTTAGTATTTGTTGAAAGTCGTGCTTTTGCTTATTCAACGTGGGGAAGCTCACACCACTTTACTCGTCAATGGAGGAGCGTAGTGGCACCAACAACTACAAAACATATTGGGATTGGGACGCAATTGGTCACAGATACTTGGCCTGGGCCACCCTCTCTGAACCTTAATGCGTTTTTCTACATAAACGACTAATGTTATGGCTACATGTGGGAGCTGATGGGCTACAAATAGTCCTCCAGCCCCAGATAAAGTCCAGGGGTACGCTTTTTAAACGTGTCCAAAACCGACATAAATGGAAGACAGCTGCCTTGAGAAACATTAGAGACATACATCGGCTGCAGCGTTCGCAAAGTTTACACAAAGCGGAATTCAATTGTGGAGATGCAGCTCCGGTTTTGAAAAGTCTCTGGTACAAACATGCTCGAATGCAGTTAAAAGCTGGAGTATACAAAGAGAGACCTCGCTAGCGTTCGGTGCAAAGGGGGAAAGCGGAGACAGCGGCGGACGCGGGCAGCCAGGAAGCGGTCGTGACTCATTTTCATCAGGGCTCAGCTCTGTCCAAATGAATGGCAGATGCTACGAGCTACGACGGCTAACGCTAGCGCAGAACAGTCATCCGTGGAGCCGGGATTAGCGACGGTAGGTGATTAGCTTTGAGGCAGCGAGTCGGAGGAGGAGATAAAAGACTGATAAAAGGGGAAAAGGGGCAGGGTTGGTAAAGCCCAGGCGTGTTCGGTGTGCTGTAGGTCTGAGCTGGGCTGAGTGAAGCCTGTGATGTCACTTGATGTGGGGCTGTGTCATGGTGCAACCCATTAGGCCCGTTTACTGGCAGAGGTCGGAGAGGAGACACTTTTTTCTAGGATTGAAGATAGATTTGCAAACTAAATTGAATTACATAGAGCTAAATGTGTTTGTGAAGGCTCTGAGTTGTCTAGGATGTATTCAGGGCAGTGTTTTAATGATTATGAACTGGAATGAGTTGAGTTGAAGACGATGTGCTTAACTGCAGAAGCTTCCTCGCTCTTGCCGTCAGAAAGTCCACACTTTCTGGTCACTCTCTGAACATTCGAGTCTAGAAGCTTCTGTACATGGAATCAGGAAGTTCTGAAGGCAATGAACTCATTCTAGTTGATGATGCTTTAAGTTTTACTGTGATAAATCAGAAAGCCAGTGTAACATTTACATTTTTACTTCATGAAATTAGCCAAAAAGGCCACAAACAAATCAAGTGTGTTACTGTAAGGAGCAGGGGTGGGTGATATGACACAAAATTCTGATGACAATTTCAATCACAAGCCTGCATATTGCGTCTCAGCGACTAAAGCCAACTCTGAAAGGTCACACTTCACTGTGATTGTTGACAGTTTGACAAGAACAAGCAGCAGAAGCAGAGAGTGATGAAAAAGTGTCTGTATTTGAGCATAGAGCTGCATGGAAACCATATGACGACATCAGCAAAAACACAGATCATCAGGGATCAGGTCACAATTCAATGTTTTTAGGCACTGCCCTAATAAGCGCATAAGTGTTTATTGGACCTTCGTTGAAAGTTTAAGATTTGAAAGCATTCAGTCCAAACAGAGGAATGAGGAGAAATGTTGATAATCAAAAGCAAATTGGTTATTATGTGCAGCTTTTTTAGCAAAAAATAGAAATAGAAATTGGAATAGAACGTTCAACATTGTGAATTATGGCAAATCAATGAAAAAAAATTCAAACTGTTAGGAATGGTAAAAGCCATTTTGTTGCATCTCTTCACTTTCAGACAAAACTGTAGTTGCGAGGTTTAAGACCAATTCTCAAAAATAGTCGAGCAATGGAAATAAATTCAGATGTAATGCCATTTGGAATGAAATGTAATGCCTTTTAATGACTTTTTTAAGTATTTTGACATTTAATTGGCGTCCCCATCCTCCTCTGTTGTTGACATGTGTCTCTCTATTAGGCGTCCTCCAGCTCCACCACCTTCACCTCTCACTCGGCTCCATGACTCCCCCTGTACGGTCAGTCCCTCCCCTGTCTTCATATAAACCCCAGCGCTGTGATTGTGTCTTCCTGTGTGTCCCGCAGCCATGACAGGACCTACACCGCGCCACAAACAAGCTCCGGGACGTCACTTCGGATCGAATTCTGTGACTCAGCTCGGCCCCTGGAGACGTGCGGATGCAACAATCACAGCTCAGACAAAACAAAAAATCCTCTATCCTCTTGAATCTCCACTTGATTCCACCTTGATTCGCGGACAGATGGCACAACAAAGTCCTTTTTGATCTTCCTCCTGGTCATCAGCGTTCAGAACTGTCTTTTTGTTCTCCCCTCGCTACAGCTGCCCCCCTCCCTTCTTACCCTCCCAGCTACAGGCCTGGCCCGGCCTGATTGCAGTTGATTTGGGTTAAGTGATCATTATTGCCCCTCTGTGGTCTAAGCATGGGGCCCCTCCCACCAGTTTGGTAAGCACACACACGTACTGTCTTTTATGCATCATAAGGACATATTTCTTAACCCAGGACGGTGGTGGTTTATGTGGATAACTTTGTTTTCCTTTTAACCATTATAATTTTAATCCAAGCTATCGAAATCCCACTTCAGGGTCAATTTTACAACAATAGAAGTCTAGATTTTGCAACCTAGGGAAGGAGTTTCACAAACATTTCAGGCCATGACCCACATAACGGCCACAAAAACAACCCAGGAGCTCCACTGTAAAATGTAATTGCCACTTTTCATGATTTGAAGTCTCAAAACATTGAAAATTGGTGGTTTATCTGGATATTTGTGCTCAACTCACAAATATTTTTCTGTTTCCAATTAAAAATCATATTGTCAAAGTTGTTTTAATGCTTTGAAACTATCTTGGGACCCCAAACTCAGACCCGCGGTGGATCCCGACCCTCACTTTGGGAAGTCCCGACCAGTGATGCCAGAAACGAGTTACTTAGTTACTATTGTAGGCAAAGATGCTTCTGTCTTCATCTGTACTCTGTAGTTGATGTGTAAGACGTTTTCGTTTTTAGTCCAAAGATCATCAACAGATCGAAACGTCCTACACTTCAACTACAGAGTACAGATGAAGACTGAATAATCTTTGCCTACGATGGACGACTCCTGTACGACTGAGAACCTACACATACTTAGATACTAGTTACTCTAATATGACAACTTTTACAGTAACAAGATTACTATTTCTAAACCAGTAATTATATTAAAGTTACTTGTTACTCTTTTAGTCATTTTCCTCTGAGGGGGTGATGTATGAGACAAGCCACGTTTTCAGCCGAGGACGACTCAATACACAATAGATGTAAACGCTGTTAAAATGCACTTCTAAAAAGTGACTATTGGCAAAATTGGTTGTCATTAGTATTTCGAGGCGATGGAGGTGTTGTCGAAAGCTGCTGAATGATAGCCTGGCGTCACCAGCCTGGCTTCCTCCATGTATTACAGAACTGGGAAGACAGTCTGGTACTCTGTGGTTTGAATGGCCGAAATCCCCCGGCTAATCCAGTTCGACCGATCACACAACGCGGGAGGCGGGAGTTTGCAATATGCAATTTTCAGCTCCAGAATTTCCCATTATGCACCCCGGTTGAAACGAACCACAACAATCAAGATGGCGGCCGCAACAGAGCGGGGTTTTACCACTGCCTTATCTTCTGTTTTAAATGAGCTGGAATTGTTCTTAAAACCACAGAAAATGGGCTGCGCTGAAGGCTTTTCTTTTTCAAAAAAGACATCTTCGCTGCCTGGCCGCTCTGCCAATTGAGTAACAAAAATGAATATAAACTTGATTTTTACACAGCATGTTAAATTGTAAAAACTGTGTATTATGGGGACTTAAATATAATAATGAGAAACATTGAGAAAGGCTTTTTGCAGTGCAAGGTTTGGCTATTGTTGATTATGAAAACTACATAAATTAAAAGATAATTTGAACCCCTTTGGCCTTCAGAAATGATTCTGCATTGCCAGAATTACAAGGACTTTGACCCTGTCCGCGTAATCCAAATTGCCCTCAAAGCATTGCATGTATATCCTTGTGGACTGTCCTTTTAAACAACGAAAACCAACACACACACACATATACATACACACACAGGCTGTTGTTTAGGTGTGGAACTGGGGGAAAAGATGACGGTGAAGACACAGGAGAAGGCCTTACTCAATCGGAAATACTCCACTGGGAAAGGGCCAGTCTTCAAATGCCCTGAATGTATTACAAATCCGGGTTTCTGTAATTCATAAAGTCACCGGTTTGTGGGAGGAAACTCTAGAGCAATGCCAGGAACGTAATTGAAATAGCCACAAACAATAAAATGCGTATTAAAAAGGCTGAGTGTGCTCCACTGTAAGAGTTTAGAGAAAAATCCAGAAGAAGACGACTGAACTGAAGTAAACATTAGGGCTGAACTTCACGATACAATACTACGGTATTCCAATACAGTGTGCACAATACGATACATATTCTGATGAAAATACATATAGGGGAAGCGCTAACCCGGGGATTTCAAAAAGTAATACAGCAAGCCAGTGCTCATCTGGCTCCCAACAGGGCAGAGCAATAGATAAGATCAAGAAAGTAAGGGCCGAGGCACTCAGGCAAGAAGTTTACTGGTGAACTTTAATACAGACGCCAACGCATTTCAACTCCTTAGTCTCCGTAAGTAACACCAGGTGCATCATCACCATTTAAATGGAAGATCATGTGACCAAGGATCATGTGACAGTAATATAAAAAAATGTACAACACATACAATACAACAGGAAAGAGAGCATCCAAGACGAATACATACAATGATAATAGACCAGGCTGATTCAAACTACCCATGACAGTTTGTGAACAGTACAGCAAAAGGTGCACCTTATTAATCCAGCTTTAAGAAGTTCACAAAACGCACACACAGAGGGAGAAAACGATGAATCACACATCAAAATAGTGCCTATACACATCAGACTACAAGGGATAAAACAGGACGTGGGCCCATTCAAAAAACAATGGGCAATCTTTAAGAAAAATACATTCTGTGTAAATTAAGGTCTAGCTTCATACAGAAGTAGCCTGGGATCAATCACAATACAGACCTGTGCCTCAAAGCTAATTTTACTCACAGCTAAATCTATAGAGTGATCGGATTTCCAATGCAAAAACTGGAACACAATTCAGGAATTTGTCGTGGGGGAGCCAAATCTTGAGTCTTACCACTGATTGGTAAAACTGTTAAGATGACTGTTGAGATGATAGACTAAAGATGGTCTAAACCTTGTAATTTGCATGGACCAAAGACATTGGTTTTCAAATAAAGCGTCTTGCTTTGGGGATCACATTGGCCAGAAACTGCGACTGGATCTGAGTAAATCTGGGGAAAAAATTGGAAGAAATCCATGGGAACCCAGGACAAATGAATCAAAACTGGGACTGTCCCGGGTAAACTGGGATGTCTGGTCACCCTAATAACGTTCTACCCACAACTGACATCATTTGTATTCCATTACCATGACACAGAAGGCAAACCTTTAAAGCCGCAATGTTTCAATCTGTACCGTGCTGATAAGGCAATAAACAATGTACTCAGCATCATTTGGTTTTCCATGTTCTGTTACCATCGCACATGTTCTAATCTTTATGAATCCAAGATGGAGGCGGATAAGTCCAACAGCTGCGGCCCAGTCCTGCCGCTCTCAGACATCTTTCAGAGCGAGACAACTTCATGTGAGCTCACTTCAGATGCGCACAGAACCGGGGCCAAAACACACAGAGTAATGGGGAACACGAGGCTTTAATCAGCACCGGGAACACCGTCCGACGCACACCTGCCGCGGCCCCAGCCTTCACACGGACAGCGGCTTTATGAATTTTAATCCGGGGATGAAGAGGACAGAGGGGTATGGGTCTGCGCTGTGAAAACAACTCCAGTGTTTTTGCTTGGTCATGTTAGCGGGAAGGTTTGGACGTTTTGACAGGCGTTTGATTCTGACACAGCGTGGGACGTGTCTGTGTGGAGTTATGTTTTCTCGCTGTGTTTGAATGAGCAACAGCTAGATCATAGCACCAGCAATAGCACCTGTTAGAAACATGGGAGTTTGGGAGACTCTTCTCTGTTGAGTTTTGGATTAATCTGCACAAGGAGCAGCAGGACAAAAGATACAAGAGGCTTCCAAACCTGTTGCTGCTTCCTAAAAGGTAAACATGAACCAGTGTGTTATCACCAGTGACTGATAGATTGTTATGGTTTTTACCGACAAACAGCAGCTTATGCTGCACTGATGTGTCACACAAACAACAGCGGCTACATGGAGTTTCCTGCTTGGGCACGGTCGGGATGGACAAGTTTGAGCGCATCATTAATAATCATTTTGTCTCGATTATGCTATTTTTGTAATCGTGCAGTGTTGTAATCGAAGTCGTGATTAATTGCACAGCCCTATTCTCATTAATGTGGTGCCGATACTTAGGGACCAATACCAATTGACATGTGCTGCACAACAAACTGAAGAGTTCATAAGAGCGGAAATACAATACTTCATACAGACCTGACTATTACAGACTCATTCCCTAAATCCATTTGAGCTGAATTTAACCAGTGCTAAATGTTTAGTTATTTCAGTGGTGCGTCTATGTTGACAAAGGCAGCGCTAATGTTGCTAACCAGCTGGTAACTACTAACAGAGATTCTTAGTGTATATGCATGGGGACTAAATGCATCTGTAAAACAAACTCAGCGACTAAAAAGGACTCAGGAAGAGCTTTTAAAAGCTCCATATTGGCCAACAATTGGCTGCTCCTGGAGCTAAAATAGTCAATATGCTAACAGGCAAGGTAGCGCAAGCTAAAATAAACAACCATCTACTAGTTAGCTGTAGTGAGGCCTCTACAACGTGACACCAGTCTAGTTAAAATAATAAGTAACCATCTACATACTATTAAATACAATTACAACACAGGCACTGAGTAACTTTTGGATACAGTGTGTACAATGTGGACATAAATATTTCCTATAAATTTCATCTTAAATGAACAAAGTGAGACCCAAAAAATACAATTCAATAAAATGCTCACATGTTGTTTACAGCGTGCACTCCTATTGGCTCAACGGCGGTTCTTGTGACGACGCAGCGCAAAGGATCATGGTCCATATAGTTTACAATGCTTTACTCCGCGGGAGCCTGCTTATTCTTGTTGTTTTCTGACGGATACATGCCCTTTTAATATCATAGCACGACCACAAAGATGTTGAGGGACTTTTACTACCGCAAAACCATCCCTATATTTTAATACACAATATAATTTGCATATGGACTACAGCTGATATTGACTAGAGTCGTGACCAGGGCCAGACGGAGTTTGCAGCTAATGCTATGCTCAGCTAACAGCATAAATAGCATGAATAGTGTTGAAATAAGATCTAGGTTAGAGGTGAATTCCACTTGAGTCGCATATTACACTGCAAAAAGTGATATCTTGATATGTTAAATTTGCTTGAATTCAGAATATATGACCTTATTCTGAGTAATTTTAAATTGCCAAGTAAAATTATCTGCCACTGGAACAAGTATTTTTTAACTTAAAATATGAAAAAGTATAATTTCAAGTAAATTTTGATTGAGATGTTTTTTCTTAATTTATGTGAAGAAATACTTGCTCCATTGGCAGATAATTGTACTTGCCAAGAAAAGGTTACTCAGAATAATAATAAATATTCTGAATTCAAGCAAATTTTACTTATCAAGATATCATTTTGTTGCAGTGTACGCATATTTATTCAAAGCATAAGTACCTCACTGCCATTAGTGTTATGTAAAAGTAGCTCACAGCGTATAAAAGGTTGGAGACCTCCGTTTTTGAGGCATGTTGCTTTAGTAGATCCTGTTTGTGATGAAAGGACTCAGGCTTTGTGTCTTGGATGAACTCAGACAAGTTGCAGAATTGCCAAGCTAGCTGGCTTTCCTTAGCATGGCGCTAACAACAACACGGCTACGAAAACCATAAAGTGGCTAAAGGCTTCTTCCGAACTCGCATAAGGCAGTCCTTGCTCATGCATTTCTCTCTCTCTCTCTCTCTTCTCCTTCTGCATGTGTGTTGTTGTTGTTTTCCCCAGTTGTGCGAACATCATGTGCATTTTTCAACTGGGGAAATGATTTGAGAGGGTAATGTAGGTGGGAAAGTGTTATATAAAGACCATTTACCATTTCCCACAGTTCTCGAGGACTGAGAATAATGTCCATCTGTCTTTGTTAGCATATAATCTCAATGAAATATAAGATAAGATCACAGGGGAGGGTGCGAAAAGTCAGGAAATGTGCCATCAAAGAAGAAAATAATGCAAACAGGTAATAATAATAACACAATAGAATAAAATAAAATAAATATGAACACATACTGTATACAAACCCGTAAAACACTGCTTTTGCGTTAACACACCGAAAGGACACCAATAGCTGCTGACAACAATTTATATTTCCACATTTGTACAGCTGAGAACAACAAAGACCATGCTTTTGTCACTACACAGTCAGCTTTTAGACCTTTAAGTCCCTTTTCGTTGCTTTCGTCAACAGCAGCAGCATCTGGAGCCGTCTCGCAGCGAATCATTTCTCCCACGAGTTTGGTGTCGAAACAATCACAGATGTTTATGTGCGGCACGTCTCTCATATGCAAACATCTCGCTCAAACGTCCCAGAATCCTTCACAGCAACTTTCAGGACTCCTCTCACGTCTGATTAACCGTGTTTGGTCCTTCGCCTGTTGATTCAGTTTCTATAGTGATTTTTATTGGTCCTCTTTCAATAATTCCTTTGTGCTCATAAGCTGCCATGTTTGTTTGACCAGGCCTTGATTGGTTACTCCACCTGTCAATCCAACCCAGTGGAACTCATGAGACAAGGTTTTACACTCATTTATTTATAGAACGAGGGGAAAGTAGTAATTTAAATTTCACTTTGAAAGGCTACAAAAGCTGCAATGTAAGATACTTTGACTTTACTCTCAGTTCTTATTTCATATTCTTAGTCCTCTCTCAAATGTCAGTGCTCCAAGACCACAAGTAGAGTTGCAAAATACTGGGACTCGCCAAAGTCAGAAGTTTTCCATGGGAATTAACAAGAATAAATGGAAATAACAGTATTTTTGTTTGTCTGTATCAACTTGGTGTATGGACAGTGCGAAATATTGAATTGTGCAATGATTTTGTGACCATGTGCCATAGGGGGGTCATTTATCAAGACAGGGGCTAGTAAATATTCTAATTTGTGGCCGTGTTGCACCAGATTTTACTTTTGAAATCATGCTTATTACAGTATTAGGGCCACAAACCTGATGTGTACATGAGAGAATTCTACGGGAGTGGAAAATGCACAAATAACTGAGCTGCTGATCCACTTTTGCACATGAGCAAATGCTTGGTTAATGACCCCCATAGATACATGCAGTCATACATATCATGTTTTGTTTTTTATTATATTGAATTTCATGAATCCCCATGGTAAACTTCCTATAGAATTTGACTTTTCTTCAAATTAAATCAGGATTTTTTAGCCTCTTTGCAACCTAAGTCAAATTTTCACAGATAACTGTACCATTAATTAAAAGGGGCAAATCTAATGGTCGATGCTGTAGGATAGAGAGTTTGCAGTGTAAAAAAGGTCAGCGAGGACACATCGTAACAGCTAGATGCTATGTGTTTACATCAAGTCACAAATTTGTCAAGGTAAAAGGGGTTGGAGCGAGAGAGTGCAAGGCAGTGGAGTAAAGCTGGACACACACTACAGGATTTTTAGTCTGAGGAGGCGTGGCTCCATAAAAACTTTCTCTCATGGCATGATCTGTGGTGGAACTCCTCATGTCTGTCCTTAAAGGGGCTATACCTGATTTTTCTCCTAGTAGTGGAATGAAATGTGTTTTTCCTCCTCTAGTATATTGCAAACTCAAACATTTGTGGAAATAATACTGTGCATCTACATATAAAGCATTTATTGTCAATTTCATGGTTTGCAGGCTAGTTTTCTAGTTTTTCTATGACTATAACCCAAAAAGGTGACCCCGCCAGTTGTGAAATGTGCTTATAAATTCATCTCTAAGAAGAAATGGGACTTTAGAAATGTGTGAGGAAAGTTAGGAATGGGTTACTCAATCCCTCTTCCATTAATAAAAAAAAAAAAAAAAATCAGGTATAGTGCCTTTAAGTGTGTGTGGTCTGTGCACAGATCTTTAGCCTCAAAAGATTAAAAATCCTCTAGTGTGTGGGCACCTTTAGTGTCTTCTTTTCATTTTTATTTAATCTTTTTTTAGTTGACGAAAATATCTGGAGATTTTAGTCATAGTTTTAGTCTCATTAACTAACTTAAACCTCTTAAGCCCAATAGATGCCCACA